>CAUYPO010055597.1:0-82638 GCA_963574435.1 Cheirogaleus major
ATTAGGTGCCTCTTCTCTAGCAGTTTCTCATTGTCTTAGCCCATTTTTGCATTGCTGTAAAGGAATACCTGGAGCTGGGTAAGTTATAAAGAAAAGAGGTTTATTTGGTTTGTGGTTCTGCAGGCTGCACAAGAAGCATGGCACCAGCACCAGGATCTGCATCCGGTGAGGGTTGTGGGCAGCTTCCGCTCACAGCAGCAGGCTAAGGGGAGCCGTGTGTGCAGAGATCACATGGCAAGAGAGGGAGCAAGAGAGTGTGAGGGGAGGTGCCAGGCTCTTTTTAACAACCAGCTCCTGCAGGAACTAAGAGCAAGAACTCCCTCATTACAAGGATGCCACCAAGCCATTCATGAGGGCTCTCCCACCAGGCCCCGCCTCCAACACTGGGGATCAAACTTCAACATGAGGTTTGGCAAGACAGACACCCAAGCTATACACCTGTCATCCATTTCTTCTTCTGAATGAGTCCTCATTCCCTCTCAAGTCAAGTTGGAACCCCTTAGCCTGGCAGACAAGGGTTTCATTTCAAGCCGTGATTTTTACTTTATATGCTGTGGGCACGCGTGGGCCACACACTCTTCTTACGTGTAACAGAGAACTCCGCTCAGGTGTGTTTTCAAGTTTTGAACTATGTATAGAAAACAATTTCCCTGTGACATCCTTTGAGCTGAGCAGGCCCTGGGAGGCATCAAAGGACTAGCAGCAGGGGACAACCTGCCGTGAGGATCAGAAAGGAGCTGTGGCCTGCATGGCATCCAGAGCTAAAGAATCCCCGCCTGTGAGTTTGCCAGAGATAGTCAGGGTGTCCCCGCGGTGCCTCAAAAACCAAGGGAGGAGTTCTTTAACCCCGGTGCTTCTGCAAACACCGAGATGCTCTTGTGCCATAGTAAGGTTGTGTTTCAGTTATCTGCCTTGGCCTGTGCTGCTTTTCATCTCTTAATCCTTCCTCGAGCGCTGCCAAACAGTTTAGATGCTGCTGAACTTGAGTGCAGGCCACATTTGAGAGATCATAAGCACAGACAAGTTGAGAGCCCCATCGTCCCCGTGTCTGTGTGCCTCGCTGTGTTTGCACGTGGGCGGCCTGTGTCAGGGACACACGGCCGGACGGAAGATTCCCAGAGTGTAAATCACCTCAAGGACGCGCTCCGATTGCGTGTGTGTGTTTGCTCTGTTCGGTGCGTTGACAAAGGTCCATCCTCCTGTTCTTCCCGTTTTGTTTGGCTCTGTCTTTATCCCCTTCGATGTTACGTGATCATTTAGGTTTTCTTTCCCTCGCTGGGGTCTCGATTGAACATATTGGTAGATGGATCTCCTGTTACTTCTCTCTGGCTGCTCAGCACTTGTGTTCTCCAAGACTCAGTCTCTGCCCATTTTTCCTTCTCACTCTTCTTGGATAACGTTCTGCATACCTTTAGCTATAACTGTCAACTACCAACTCTACACTGATAACTCCGAAGTCTCTGACTCAAACCAGATGTGGCTCCCCATCTAGCCTTCTATCTTTTCCCATCTGGTTAGTCACAGGCATCTTGGACTCAAGCCTCTATTTCAATTTATGTTAACAGTTTGTGATCCACACTGGAAGTTTAACCGTTACCCCAGACTCCTGCCTACCACTCCTCCTAAGCCATCTCGGCTACCCTGAATGTCTCGGCCCTTAAATACTTCTCTCGCCCATGCCCTCTGGCATGGTGCTGCCACAGGGTCCTGTGGGCCTGCCTGTCACCTTCAGTAGACCCAGGAGCATTTCATGTCGACATTTCAAGGCCTAGTGTTGTAGGAGCTGCTTAGGAAATATTGGAATGAATGAAGAAATGGGTGAATGAATGAATGAACAAATGAACAGTTGACTGATCGCTGAGACACTTAGGATGATTTCCATTTATGATAATATTTTTAAAATTTTTTTACTGGAACTATGGAGTTATTTTTGCTTGCTGATGCCAACATTTTGAAAAGCACTGTAATTTTGAGGAAATATTTTACCATATTAAATTCCTTTCTATCCCAGGCCACACATACAGATATATAAACTTCAAAGGAGGAATTATTATATTTGTGCTAACTTGTTGAGTTTGAACATTTCCCTCAGTGGTTTTATGTATGTGATTGTGCTCTTGGTACAACTGGGAAATAGTTCCTTTAAATGTCAGGAAGAATTGATGTTAATAACCTAGTTGGAATTAAACTTGTTTTTAATTAATTAACCTGAATGCTGTAAGTTTCTGGAGTGGAAGAATTTTAGAGCTGGAATGTTGCTTTTTGAACTTCAGTGTAAGGAGAATTGCTTATGTTTGAATTGATTTGCTCTGTATCCAAGTACTGGGCTGAGTAGAAATTGTTGACTTTGTAATATTGAATGAGAGGGAGCCATTGAAGATCAGTTTTTTAACCTTTTTTTTTTTAATTCCATTCCAACAGGGAGAGTCCCGTATTCTCAGAGTAAAAGTTGTTTCTGGAATTGATCTTGCCAAAAAGGACATCTTTGGAGCCAGGTATGTTTGCTTTGTTTTTTTTCTGGTGAATTCTGCAAGAGCTTGGCAAATACTTTTCAAATTTAGGTGGATATCAGAATTCCCTGGAAGGTTTCTTAAAATGAGTTCACTGGGCCCTACCTCCAGACATTCTGATGTACTAAGTGATGCTGCTGCACCTGGTCCATGGGCCACCTTTTTTGGGCGGGTGTTGGGGGGGTTGCACGGTTTTGCATCACAACAGTAGTGAACAGGTTTGTCCTTCATATGGGCCAATTTCGTGAGGAAATTAGGTTCTGGTGTCCGGGTCCCCCCCCCCCCCCCGCAGTAGAAAAATACAGTTTGGGGGCCAGGCAGAATGGCTCACACCTGTGGTCCTAGCACTCTGGGAGGATGGGGCAGGAGGAAGACTTGAGCTCAGGCGTTCGAGACCAGCCTGAGCAAGAGTGAGACATTGTCTCTACTAAAAATAGAAAAACACACCTGTAGTCCCAGCTACTCAGGAGGCTGAGCCCAGGAGTTTGAGGTTGCACTGAGCTATGATGATGCCATGGCACTCTAGCCAGGGCAACAGAATGAGACTCACTCTCAAAAAAAACAAAACAAAACAAACCTTGATTTTGTTTTTTTTTTAATCAAACCCTTTCATTTTAAAAAAAAAAGTAAAATTGATTCAGATTGTATTTCTCAGCCTGTTAAGAAGATCTGAGGTTAAAATTGTAGAGGAATTGGGTTCCAAATCTTAGAAGAGGCAAGCAAATTGAGTCTTGAGTTTTGACTGTTTATGTAATAGCAGGCAGGTTCATTTCTCAGGGCCAGGGTGGAAAAGAATTATCCTTTAAGATGTTAGTTAGAAAGATAAATGGTGTGTGGCCTTATGGACCAAGTGCCAGAAAATGAGTCAGAAACTCTGAACGCTGGTTCTGTTCTTCATTTTCTTAAATTAATAAATAGACACACACACCCTTCTCCCGCCTGCCTCTCTCAGCCGTCAGCTTTCTCTGAAGCCCGCAGCTCTCTAAGGTCCCCTCTTGCGGGTGGGTCTACGATGGAAGTGTGAGGTGGCCGTGTCGGTTAATGCCAAGTTGGCTTCTCACACTGGGGTGTCACCGCCTTGTAATTTTGCCAGATGACTTGCATTCTCCCTCCGAGGTATCTTGGGCAAATCCTTGAAAACCGCTTGTGTCCCGTATGTGAGTATAAAACAAGGATAACAGTTTCTTTGTAACTGGCGTGCTGGAGTCGGGGAGGAACCCCAGAGCGACTCTCGTGGTCTGCAGCTCTGTCGGGTTTTAAGGTGGCAGTCACAGCATGGGAGGTTTCGAAGTGTGTGTTCTCTGCTGTCCCCCGTGCCCTGCAGAGCCCCGGGCCAGCAAACACGCCTTCTCTCCCAGCCTCGTCACTGAGTGTCCCCACCAGCACTGTGCCCGACTGGACACCTCATTCTCTTCTCCCTTGGCAGAGAAAAGGCTGGATAGGAATTGGAACCCCTGCGGTAGACAGGATAATGGATGGGGGGAGGAAGGGCAATTTTCACCAGACGCATGGTCAGAAACTTTCAAGTGGTAGAAATCCTGTAGACGTTGGTGCATTTAAAGACAGATATTTGTGGTCTGTGGGGCTCCACCTCCTTTGTCTCCAAGGGAGGTTGCCTGGGTCACTTGGCCCGAGGTGGAGGGATGGTTGGAAGGGCAGAGCTAGTTGGGCCGGCAATGGTGGGGGGAGTAGAGCACTTCATCTCCCTGCCCGCCCCCCCCCCCGCCCCAGGGGATGATGGAAACTGCCTATGGCTACGGCTCAGGGGACTGGAGTTCATGGGCTTGGGGCTTCCCTCTGTCCCAGCTGCGGTTGGCGGATCACCCTCCCGAGGCCTGTGCCTGAAATGCCCTTCTCCTTTCCCGCCTCTCTGCCCCAGGCCGGGGCTTAGGATACAAGATCGTTTTCCAGCTCCTTCCAGTCCAGTCTCGCTTTATTAAAGGAACCTTTGTTGGAAGAAGATATGATAATTGAGCTGTCGCTGCGCTCGAACATTTGAGCAGTTGGCGTACGCGGAAAGCAGCAGCGGTAGAGAAAGATGTCTCCCTTTGGACCATACCTTGAGGTCGAAAAAGGGCAGTCATACAATCTGTCATCTAAACTGGGACACTTTTGTCTGGAACAAATGCTAAATCAAATGGGATGTCAGGACATAAGATGTAAATTGAGACTGTGGTCACCCTGGGTCAAAGGCATCCGGTCTTTATTATCCATACCATGGGAAAAAAATGCAATGTGATTTTTTTTTTTCAAAGTGGTTTTTTAAAAAATGCTGAGCAAAAGAAAATCTAACCCTTTTAAAAAGCAGGCCACGTGTAAAATGCTGCTAAGACTCAAATGGGAAGTAAAACCCTGCGCAAAACAAACCTACATAGGGTGCCCCCAGCACACGCTTCTTTGCCTGTGCGTCCTTTCCTGAGGATGCGCCCACTCTAAGCCCACCCAGATCTGGGGGCTCCTCTTATGTCTCTTGTCCTTAATGCTTGCTCGCTGGGTCCCTATGTCCTCCGTTACACAGGCCACATCCCCAGCCCCCAGCAGACAGCATCCTGTCTCGGCTGTGCCCATACTGCCTGGGAAGCACCGTGCACAGTTCCATCAGTGGGCTTGGTTTGTTTTATGTTCAGAATTATTTCTTTCTCCAAAACTAGATTTTTAACTTCTCTTGGCTGGGATTATATTTTATTTGTTCTTTATTTTCCTTGGCCTAGAACAGCACCTAGCACCTAGCACAATACTCAAGAAGTATTTACCAAAGCATAGCCTCATGCACATCCTCCTGAAAAATATATTGCACAAAAACAAGCATTGCTGCCTTGTTGTCAACATCGGTGGACTCATCAACCTGGATTGTGTACCACAGTGACTCATTAATTTTCTCCAACAGTTGTGCCTCAGTATCCTCTGCTATTTCATCAGTTCATCTAGTTATGGTGCTAGCCAATAGAGGAACACATGCCACCTTTTGAACTGCAGCCTCTCCTAAATGTTCATGGTGAATGTCCTTAGCATCAGGCAGGATCAACTCTTCACCAATAGTAAAGGGCTTCTTAGCTTTGGCAATGTGGTTAGCCACTAAGAACGATGCTCTCAGTGCAGACACATTGGATGAAGTGGTGGCCTTCATTAATTGCTTCTGTTCTTTGTGTGCATGTTTTTTCCTTTTGAAAAACTCCAGAAGCTTGTCTTTTAATGCTGGGGTGCTTGGTCTCCATGTGGCGAAGCAGTTCTGAAGGTTTCATGGCTTCGTTGGATAGCCACGTATTATACAATGCAGGCTTGGAGAACGTGAATCACCTGTTGCAACAAACCCATAATTTAAGAAGGAATTTTGGTATCTTCTTTTAAATGCAGCTTTCATTTTGTGACAGTCTTAAGAGTCTTCTTCTGTCTCATCATTAGGTCTTTCCCCATTTCCTTTTTTTTTTTTTTTTCTGAGAGACAAAGTCTTGCTCTGTCACCCAGGCTAGAGTGCTGTGGCATCAGCCTAGCTCACAGCAACCTCAAACTCTTGGTCTCAATCGTTCCTTCTGCCTCAGCCTCCCGAGCACCTGGGATTACAGGTACGCGCCACCACGCCCAGCTAATTTTTTCTATTTTTAATAGAGATGGGGTCTCACTCTTGCTCAGACTGGTCTTGAACTCCTGACCTTAAGAGATCCTCCCGCATTGGCCTCCCAGAGTGTTAGGATTATAGGCGTGAGCCGCAACGCCTGGCCTCTTTCCCCCTTTTCAAAGCAGCTCTCCAGCCATGTTAGTTTTTACTCATTTGTGCCGGGGGTAGCTTGTGGGCTTACGGAAGCTGTGACTGAGACAAGTGTGCCGTGCGGGAAGGAGGCGCAGCTGGACGTGGTGCAGTGATGGGTGGGCCGTGCGCAAACTAAAATATTAATAAGTGTCAGATTCTGACTTAAAGCCTGCCACCAGATGCAGCTTAATTGTCACTTGCCACTCACTGATAGGATTTTGATATGAGTCCGCAAGCAATTGATTTATTATGGTCTCTGTGTAGTCAAACCTCTCTGCTAATGATGATCTGTGTTTGCAGCCGCTCCCCAGCGCTAGCATCACCACCTCAGCTCCACCTCAGGTCATCAGGCATCAGATTCTCATAAGGAGTGTGTAACCTAGATCCCTCACACGCACAGTTTACTGTAGGGTTCATGCTCCTATGAGAATCTAATGCCCCCGCTGATCTGACAGGAGGCGGAGCTCAGGTGGTGGTATGAGCTTTGGGGAGCAGCTATAAATACAGGTGAAGCTTCGCTGGCTTGCCTGCTGCTCACCCCCTGCTGTGAGCCCAGTTCCTAACAGGCCACGGTCCATACAGGTCCTCAGCCTGGGGGCTGGGGACCGCAGGACTAGATAGATGACTTAGTGTTTCTCCAAAAACCTGAGGTTTGAGGATTTGGCCTTTTTTTTGTTAGCAGATTTAGAAAACTGGCCATAGTATTTGATGGTAGCTGATTAAACTTTTGAATTGGAGTGAATATCATCAGCTATTAGATTTAGAATAGATGAATTTTGCTAATCTTAAAGTTTTAAAGATCTTAACGTTTTCCTTTTAAAGTCAAGATAGCTTTTCAAATTTAAGACTATTTTCTTTTTCAGTTAAGGTTGCATCTCAAGACATTTCACCTTTTGCCATAGGCTTAAAGCGGTCATTGAAAAAGTCATTTAAAGACAGGTTTTAGATGTAATCTCTCTCCTTTTTCTTCTTAATTTTGATCAGCGCCTTCATTTGAGATTACCTCGGATGCATTTGAGACTGTACAGCTGCTTTTTAAAATGTAGCGATGCTGGCCGAGACAACCCAGCTCTAGAATGGCATGCTTCCATGCGGAAGGTTGCAAGACACTCCTTGTGCAGTTGCTGCTTCATTGTGTGTGGTGAGCCGTCAGCATCAGTTAGCATCTATTTGAGTTGCTCTCATTTTGTCTTTTGTCAGCTGGTGATTCGAAATTTAAAACACACATTGGAGAGACGTGGCGGAAAGTCCTTCTCTCTCCTAGTGATTGAGAGTGATGGAGACTTAGTGCCGTGTCAGGAAGACTCTGTGACACCGCCCTTCCTCAGTCTCCTGTCTATATTTCCTAGCATTTTACTGTGTTGGCTTCATCTTCTTTTCCCTGAAGTGTTCAGAAGTGAATTATAGACATCATGACGTTTCGCTCCTAAACACTTCTGCCCACATCTCTAAAAAACAAGAACATATTTCTGTGTAACTGCAGTACTGGTTTCACAAAATCAGAAGTAATTGCTAATGGACTCTATTACCTGGTCCATTATCTGAATTCCCCCAGCTGACCCTAAAATGCCTTTTACAGCTGGGCCGTTTAAATGGGAATTCGATGGAGAATCATGCATTGCATTTAATTGGTTGGTCTGTTAAGACTCTTTTAATCTAGAATAGTTCCTGTCCTCCCTGGCCTTCCTTTGGAATGACTTTTTGTAGCTAAGTGGTCTCACTTACCACATTTGATCATTTCCTAGTGGTACCATCAATTAATGAATTAGAGTGTCCTTTTTTCACCCTGTGTTACCTGTACAGTACTGTCTATTAGAAGTTGTACCTAAAGGCTCTATCAGATTTAGTGTAGACATTTGGGGCAGGGATGGTTGCTGCTGTGTGCATCTGGAGGGACGTGCCATCTGGTTGTGCTGTTATGCTTGTGCCGAAGTTGATCCCTGGGTTAACGTGGGGGCAGTCTGTCAAATTACATTTGCTTCCCAGATGACCAGCAAGTCATTGGTGAGGTGATGTTTTGGCACCGTATACATGCATATTTTAAATACTGGTTTACTTTTTCTCCCAAAGGATTGGAAATTCTGTGGTTTTTTTCGTTTGCTTTTTTTTTTTTTAAATTGTACAAAATAAATCTCCTTCTTTCACTAATGGAGAAGCCTCAAGGCTGTTGTAAGTACCTTGAAATTCCCTTGCTCACCTGTAAGCACTTCTGGGTCTGCGATCAGACCAGAGTTTGCAGGCTGCTGCCCCTGTGGACCAGACTGAATCCTCAGATGTGTTTATTTGGCCTGTGGAGCACTAAAAAAAGTGCACATCCTGAGCCAACATTTGGGCAACTCCATATTAAAAATCAGGATTTCTAGGTTTCTGGAAGATCTAGACACACTGGGCCTGTGTCCCTGTGAGGCTGCATGCCTAGAGGCATGCACTTTAGGTGGGACTGTGCCCTTTCGGCCACCACGCACGCCACATCTCCTGGGGTATTCTGATGTGGCCGTGAGGCCCCTTGAGGCACGGCCTACATTCGGTTTTGTCCCCTGCACTGTGTCTTCTTTAGCATTTAGAACTGACCCCTCTTCCTCCTCCCATGGCAGAGCAGCACCTTACACGGTGCAGACACTGGGTTTGTGATCTGCAAGCTCCTTGCAAATCTACGTTTCTCTCTGGAGGCCTGCTTCGGCAGCCCTGGCTGTCTAGGGCATTGCTGAGAATCACAACATCAGCACTAATGGCCTCTGGGCCACAATGTGTTTGTCTTAAAATCCCTGCGCCAATAGCTCATGCAGTTATTCATGTGAGAGCCCCAGAGAACCTCACTCCTACACTGTTTGTTCTAATAGTACTCCTCCCCACCCCCACAGCCAAAATGATATAATTAACCCTTTCCCCCCAAATATAAGTAAGACCCTTTTTGTTCCATAGCAACCACACAACTGTTTACATTTTTGTGTTTACCTCCTAGTCTTTGAATATATGAATGTAGCAACATCCTTTTAAAATATGTCCATCCCAGCCTGCACGCCATCCAGCCCACCAGGTTTCCCTGACAGGAGCGTTAGAAGTGGCGAGTAGGTGAATGCGTAGGGCAGGCAAGGCTCTTTTCTGCGTCAGATCCCAGGGCTCGCCATGCTACAGCCAGGGTGGCAATAGTGGCTCTTCATAATCTTGAATCGCTGAGAAAAGGCCGTGCTGTGTTCAAGTATGCATGAATGGAGAATGCAGGAAATATCTGATCAGTTTTAAAAGATTTCCATATAAACTTTTTTTTTTTTTGGTCTTCCCAGTATTGGTAAATAAAGGAGTGAGCTAGAGAGGTCGCATTTCTGTACCATTGCCTGATGTTGTTGGATTTTTAAGAACCCATTCTTCAGAGTCCTCTCCACTTGCTTTTTCTTGACTGCAGGTGCTTGAATATGTGGGTGTTGCCAAAGAAGCCTTTGCCCCACCAAGTGGCTTGGCAGAGAGAGCACAAGGAAAACTGGGACTTACTGCCCTCGTTTTCTTCAGAGTCTAGATAATGAGTCTGTAGGGCAGAGAATTTGATGCGCTTTAGGGAGATGAGAGTGCCCAACACTCAGTAGATGTGCAATAAATTTTGTTAATCTGGTCAGAGTGGAGCCTGAGAAAATTGAAAAATTAAAAAGCTGCTGAGAAGTTTTGGGGTAGGGGAGGGTGTGTTTTGACTTAATTGCAAAGGCACTTGGAGGGGCAGAAATACGAGGCCAGTTTCTGGGGTTGGTGAGGTCCTGAATGCATCCTGTGTCCTTTCCTCTACCTCCTGTACCGGCTGCCTGTCCTTACCCTCCCTCTCCTTTCTCCCTGAGCCACCAGCCCCATCCCCATGCCTGACACCAGCATTTTTATCCTGATGCCTTCTGTTTTTCTCACCATCTTTCTCTGTTTTTTGGTAATTTTTCCCCCCTTGGGGGGAGAAAGAGTGTAAGAAGCTAAAGTATAAGGAAAGGCACGTTGCCAACTTGAGATGAGTCAGAAATGAAAGCAGTTCTGAATGTGTAAGACAATGAGGAAAATATTTATTTTATGAAAATTGAAGTAACAACCAAGCCTTCGGGAGCACAGCCAGAAGGTGCTGGGTAGAGAGAGGTGCTGTTAGGATGGTGGAGGACGGCTGCTGGTCTCCTTCCCCCCAACTGGGAAGGGATTCCTTTCTCTGTCTGTTAATGATTCCCCTCCACCCCTGGGGGCTGGCTCTCCACCCCATTCTCAGTGGGACACCTTTGGGGAGGCCCCGAGAATAGTGTCCTCGGAACCCACTAGGCATCTGTATTGTTGAAGGTGAAAATGTTCCTTACACCTAAAAGTCATGCTTTTAAGCATGCACAATCCCAAATCCATTTTGGAAGCCTATCTTTGGAACTCCAAAATGTTGAATTTTCAGATGTACATCTCCTGTGTTGTATTATATTATTTAATCTTCTAAGAAACATTTTCATAGACTTCATAAAATTATTTAATGTTTATATTTGGGGAAGAGGACTGGAAGATAAGATTTTAAAGACTGTTTTATAAAGAGTGATCCAGAAGGAGGGTTAAGTGAACTGGAAGGTTTTTCAATGGTAAATAAAACCTTTCCTAAGTGCTATAGGTAGGTACCCAAATGAGGGTCAGCAATTTTTTTTTTTTTCCCCCATAAAGGACCAGGTAGTAAATAGCCGAGGTTTTACAGGACTTACAGCTCTGACATAGCACAAAAGCAGCCTTGGTCAGTATGTAAACAACCGGGCATGTCTGTGTGCCATGGGCCACAGTTTGCCAGCCCCTGACAGTATAAGCCATTGATTCTCTACAACATATATATTTAGAACTAGGAGTATCAGTATTATTCGGTCATGCTTTCCAGATGAAACTCTCTCATAGAGCTGCCGGTTGGTCAATGATAGACAGTAATTCCACTAGTATTGACTTTTGGGCTGGGGGAATGGGATTCCTAGATAGCATTGTAGCTTTAGTTTTTCTTTTCAAGGGCAGCATGCTTAAAATATAGCTTATGAAACTTTTAGATATGCACTGTGAATTTTAAGGTCTAAAAATGGATGCAACTGTATAATGTTTTTGTCTTAGAGAAAATTATTCCCACTGCTTTGCATATAAATATATGAACAGTAAATAACAATGGATATATGTGCATACGAGCAGATGTAGATACATAATTTAAAGGAAGGTATTGCAATTAAAATATTGCCTGCTTTCCCTGCTGAATACTCCTTAGACTTATGACCTTAGTACCAGAATATTTAATAAGGAATCTACAATGTGTAACTCTCCAGTAAATTATTAAAAGAGCTGGCATTCCTACTGTAAAATATCAACGCAAGTGGTATAAAATATGCCTTGATTGTTAATGACTGTGCGCTAACATTCCTTCTGGCATAAACAGAGGAATGGGTAATAAATATACTTCAAGGGTTGTTTGCATTTTCCTCCTTCCTTGTTGTGGGTACATTATTGTACTTCCCCTATTGAAGAACTGATTATTGTTTCAAATCACTGTTATTTTTAGATACTCAAAATTAGGCATTCGTGGTAGGAAAGTAGAGAAACATTTGAAAGAAACACTCTGTTTCGAATTTGGGAATGACTGGTTGAGAAATTAAAATGGGCCAATCTTATACTTTATCACTGTTTCTTTTCCTAGTCAGAAAATGATAGTGTTGTTTATGTATTATTTCAAAACTTTCTCTCTTATACTGACTTGAATCACTTGGGAGTTCATTGAGAATAGTGACTTTCACTTCGATGGAGTGATTTTAAACATTACAATGAGTGTCTGCAAAACCAAGATTTGCAAACTCCTTTCTTCCAGGATGGTTTACTGGCTTCCCTAGTGCAATTGTGTTTTCTCTTGCTATTAAATATATTGTCAAACCATCATGTTCTAGAAATGGGATGAATCACTAGTGAGGCCAGGATCTTTTGTTTGGCCTGATGCAATGTCTTGGCCTGGAATGTCAGAATATCTGAAACTGTTCTTTCTCTGGAAGGATCTGTGTCAGCAGATGGCTTCACCATCTATCCAGGCATCTAAGCTGGGGACCTGGGGGTTGTCCTCGCCTCTCTCATCCCTCCTGCCCCCATGTCTGGTTCAGTGTTTGTGTCGAGGGCTTCTCAAGCAGTGTCTGGGTCTGCCTTGTTCTCTCTGTCCCTCCACTTATGTGCAGAATTCTCTAAAACATAAACGCATGCTCTTTTGCCTGGCCGACACTTCAGTGACCGCAGGCGGCCGTCGGTGAAGCCCTGCGGTGTCTGCCTTGCCTTGGGCTTCTCTGAGCAGCCATACTCTGTCCTGTGGTTTCCCAAGACCGTGCTGTCCCTCCTCGGTGCCCAGAACCACCACCACCTTCCTCTTTGCGCAGCTGACCTGTTTCTTGTCCTTTCTTGAGCTAGTGTTGCTGACCCTCGGCCACCCTGCCTGGGTGGAGAGGGCCTTGGCTCCATCACCCCTACCGCTAGGCTGAATTTCTTTTTCCCGCTTTTGTGCCGTCCAAGTGATTAATACATGCCCTGATTTTCTTTACCTTGTCATTTCATTAATGTTACTGTTTTATTATTTTATTATTCTATAAATAGGTATCTTTAAGAGCTTCACCTTCTTTAAAATATACAGGTTATAAATTTCAATAATATAAAAATTCCGTATGAGTGAACATCGGATTATTTTTCTCTCCTTCCTACTTTAAAGTTAGCAGATGCCTTTATTTTTAAGGGAAGCCTCACCGGGAGGGGTCTGTGCCCATGCGGCGCTCATTAGAGGGAGGGTTTTTTTGGAGCACGTGGAACTAGGAAGGTCTCAAGTGGCTTTTCCTGTATAGGTCCTGCTGAGGTGTATTGGGGAGTTACAGCTCCCTCTGGTGGCCATATCGCCAGGTGCATTTTTGTTCTAGACACTAAAAATGGTACACAAATCTATTTTTTTTTTTAAAAGGACATTGTTAATTGGAGACTTAAAACAGAGTAGGGGGTGCTTAAAACACCCACAGAGGACAATTGTGTGGGGAATTTATCCTCTCCTTTGCCGTCTCCTAATCCCTTATCCCTTCCTTTCCCGTCTCTAAATGTCTGCAAATGCTGACAGAAACAAGACGAAAGCCATGCATGTTTTCCATGGGACAAAAGTTAGGGAGAAAAGTGTCAGGGGTGATGTTAAAATAAAGTTTATTTTCTTTTCGGTTGCACACATTAAGATTTATTCTCAGGGCTGTTGGGACAATTACTGCAGCTCTCTCCAGGGGCCTAGACATTGATACATTTTGATAACTTAGTTTCCTTTTATTGGAAGATAGTTTGTTCTCATGCGACAGTGTTTCCCTGTGACCGCCCCATGGTGTTAAAATGCTATATACATACAAGGTCTTATTGTTCATTTTCTTTAGACACCTCCCCCTGACAAAAGCAAACCTCCAAAGCAAGCAGATGAATGGACAAATGAAAATCCTAAAACAATCTCAGCCGAGACCTTCTTCTTTGTTTGACTTTATCCTCCAGGGCATTTGTGTGGCTCTGAGGCTTTATCTGCAGAGTAAACTGAATAGAAAGTATTCCTACTACCATGTTTCCCCGAAAATAAGACAAGGTCTTATATTTATTTTTCCTCAAGAAGACACCCTGGGGCTTATTTTCAGGGGATGTGTTATTTTCCCCTCAAAGCCTCAGCTTGCAGCACGCACAGGATGGCCGGGACCTCACAGGGGGAGCCGACCTTGTTGGTGGGGCTGCCCGCACCTTTCTGGTCACCTCTGGGATAGTGGCTGTCACGATGGGGCAGATGAGAAGGGCTGCTCGTCTTCTTTACCGCTCTGGGATGAAACGCATGGGTTGTGCAGACATGCTGCGTAGCCACGCCCATCACTAGGTCTTATTTTCAGGGTAGGGCTTATCTTGCTCAAATGCTTAGAAATCCTGCTAGGGCTTACGTTATGGGTAGGTCTTATTTTCGGGGAAACACGGTAGGAGGGAAGGACTAATACCGTTGCTGTGCTTGCCGAGGTTATACATATACTGTAAGTAAGCAAAGCCTAAAATTGGGTTGAAATAAGAATGTACATGTTAAAGAAAATAGTTCGATTGTCCATTGAAGAGAGGCCAATTCTGTCCCCTTCTGCACCCCCCCCCCCAGAGAAACAGCAGTGCCAATGAGCAGCACGTCGTAGATCCTTTTCTGGTATGGTAATAAGAAAGGCAGAGGTGGGAGGTTTTGCTTACTTTGAAATTTGTCTTTTTAAATAATATTGAAAATGATGCATGTGATTGTGAAAATCTCATCAGATATGGATGAGGCTGGCAACAAAAGCTCCGCTAGGCTCTCCACCCCCAAGCTGACTTAACTAGACCCCTTGGAGAATAGCCCCCAAACCTTTCTGCGTGTGTGTGTGGGGGGGGGGGTAAGGGTCACATTAGACAGTCTTATTAACGTGTTGTTTTTAACTGTACAGTTCACTGTGGAACTGTTTCTGGATCATATCACATGAATAGCTGTCTTAGCCTTTTCTGTGGCTGCACAGAGCTCGAGAATGTTCAGAAGCCACTGTGTTAAAGGGCAATGGCCGTCCCTTTAGATCCTAAGCTGCCAGGACTTGGCTTGAACGTGTCCTCATAGTTCGTTTGGTCAGAGGAAGTGACTGCCACAGCTGGACATTTACTGTTTGTGCCTTGATTTTTGTTTTTTAGATGCTTTTTTAACCCCTGTAATGTTTCGTGCACTGTGCAAGGCACTGGGCAGGGAGGGGGCATTAGACAGGGTCTCAGCCTACTCAGGGCTTAAATTCTGCACCCCCTTCCTCTTTTAAGGGTTTGGCCAACTACAAAGGAAGCCACTTTGAAAGATACTCCCTCTTCTGCCTTCACGCCTGGCCCCCCTGTCGTGGGAGACCTGGCCGGTGCAAGCTTCCTCCTGCTAACCTGGGTTGTCACTGGGAACACATCTTCCCATAGAAATCGTGCTCCAGGTGAAGGTTGCCTGTACTGTGCCGGCCATCCTTGGTGCAAACATTTGCCCAAGGGTGGCATTTGTGCCGGTTCTTAGAGCATTTATTTAGCTGGACAGTCACGGGCCGCGTCATCCCCCCAGCATGCTCTCTGGCTAAGTAGAAGGAAGACGGTCACCTGAGCTCTGAGCCCCAGCTGCTCACCTGCAGGCTCCCTCCTTGGCGAGAGCTCTTTGAGTTGTATGTTATTTGGTTGATTGAGTGTTCATTTCAAAGCTCTATATGGCGCTCATGGGCCTATTACCTACAGCTGACTGCATTCTGCACTTGTGGGTATCATTTAAGATTGTTTTCATTAGATTCCATTTACCTAGGTTTTACTTAGTTGGCTGTAAGTTTGCAAAAAGATTTTTTTTAACTTAAAAATTGCAGGTGGAAACATTAATTTTGAATCATTTTTATTTAACTTCTCTCTTTCCTCTTTATAGCCTATTTTATTCATTTTAACTGCTGGTGTCCAAAGGGTTCCAAGTTCATTTATAGAACAAAAAGTTAATTATCAAAAAAGAAATAACAACCTAAAAGAAGTAGGCTTATATTTGCAACCTTAAGGATTTAATATGTTGATAGGAGGGACTTTTAGAAGGAGAGTCTCCTGGTGTCTTGGTAGGTATGTCTGGCTCCAGTGTCACCATTCTCTTAGGAATTGCTGTTGGGAAGTCGCAGCTTGTGGAAGGGTCTGAGGTCATGGGATGTGCTACCCTTCTTCCCCACTCTTGGTTTTCCCCCAGCATCCATCTTGGTGTGATTTTGGGCCTGGCTGGACATGCTGCTAGGATCATCCCCCGGGGCCTTGTCGGGCATGGGGGGTGGCGGGATGGGTAGTTGGTGGCTCACAGAAGTTTCCCAGAGGATTTGGACCCATTCTTAAAGTTTCTCGAAAGGATTAGCACGATGTGGTTCAGAAATGTTTTTTCACAGAGTCGTGGTTTTGGGGTATAGGGAGATGTTTGTCTGAGCCCAGCTCACCCGTCTCCTGAAACACAGACCTCACCCTTTGCCAGAGAGAGCACCGGCCGTGTTTGTTTACAGTGTAATCAGCACTGGGAATGTACCAGCCTTGGTCCTGGTCCTCCTCTCAAGGCTCTTGTACTGTAGGGACAGTGCAAATGTGCAGCTGAACAGTGAGCACAAGTTCATGTTAAATGCGACAGGAATGACAGGGAGGCCGTGTGACTGGACTGTGGCTCACTTCCCTGTAAGCTTCTGACACAGAGCGTGGAGTTAGCACTGTTGCTAGAGCCAGAGTCTAAAAGGAATGATACCTTTTCCACATCAAACGCTTTAGAGCTATCAGTGTCCACATACCTTAGCTTTTAAAAAAGAGGCTTAAAGTGGTTTCATCTCAACAACAACCCAAAACTATGGAAGCTATAAATGACCAGACTGATGAAAATGTCTTTAAAAACCATAAAGTTTTAAAAAAAGACAAATAGGAAAATGTTGCCAGTTTCTATCACAGAGAAAGAACTACTTTCCTTAATATGTAATGAGCTCCTGCAAATCAATAAAAAGAACAGTCACCTCTCATTGGAAAATCATTATCAGAGAATACAAATAAACAGTTCAGAGAATATCAGCAATTCAACATACTGAGATAGTATTACTTATAATAAAAGAAATAGCAATGAAAACTCCAATGAAATGCCACTTTCAAGTACCAAATTGTCGGAAACTAAAATTTTGATAGCATTCTGTGTCAAGAAGGGTGTGAGGGAACAGTTGCTGTTGTTGGACGGTGAGTAAGTTGGGTACAACCTCTAGCCACGTGGGAATGTTTATCAAAATGACAAATGCCTGCACTCTTAGACCCAGCACTCCGTGTCTGGCAGTTTACGTAAGAGATGCACACGCGTGTGTGTGCAGTGAAAGATACACCAGAACGTGCATTCCGTGGCTGCTGCAGTCACAGAGGTTAGAAACAACAGGAGTGTCCATGAAACAACAGCTGAGTCTGGGCTGTGACGTCTGCATCCCGTCTTCCTGTCCCCGTTGCAGGTTTCATTCTCAGCCGGGTTTTCTCCATCGGATGGCAGCCCTAGGCTTACGTTCCCGGCAGAGAGCGGCTGGCTCCTGCAGAGGTGAGGGCTTGTGTTTTATTGGGCTGCCTTGAGTCATCCTGATCTGTGAGTAGGAGAATGGGATGTTCTGTAAATTGGCCTATAGCCAATCATGAATTCATAGATTTTTTTAAGAAAAAACTCAGCCCGTGTGACTCACATTCTCTCCTGCCTTCATTTCCTCCTCGCAGCCCAACAGATCTCTCTCCCTCCCACCCCCCTCGGCATTTTGTAGAAGCAGCAGCAGAGGCTGAGATCTGCATTTTGAGACTCTGTAGCTTTATAAGGCATAATTGAATCATAATCACCCATCACTCTCATGACGCGGGAATTATTATTTGCGTTTTCCAGATGAGGAAAAACTGGGGATGAGAGAGGTTAAGGAACTTGCTTAAAGTCACAGCAGGTAAGTGGCAGAGCTGGAGTTGGATTCCGGTTGGTTGGCATAGACTCTAGTCTCATCCTCACTGCACATGCGCATCACCTGGGGTGCGGCGGCCTGGCGTCCACACATCCTGGTCTGCTTATTGGCGTTTGTACTCTCAGCTGATTGGAATAAGAGTTAGAGCCGGGAGTCCCTGGGCTACACCACCAGCAAATGATGAATTCCTTGCTTGATCATTTCAGTGTCCCTAGTGCTCTGCTTTCAGAGGAGAACTCTTTTATTTATCTGTTTTATTGATACATTAATAGATGTACATATTTTCAGGGTACATGTGATAATTTGATACATTCATATAGTGTGGAAAGATCAAATCAGGGTAAGTGGGATATCTGTCACCTTAAATATTTATCTTTTCTTTATGCCAGGAATATTTGTTACTCTCTTCTAGCAGTGTTGAAATCTACAATAGATTATTGTTATCCATAGTCACTCTACTGATCTGTTGAATGTTAGGTCTTCTTTCAGAATATCTAACTATATATTTGTACTCATTAATCAACCCAGGCTGGGAGCTCTTGTTCACGCTGTCAGGCCTGTCTTCGTGCAAGAAAGTGATCTTTGAAATCAGTAATAGGTGCTTGGAAAGAATTTAAGGAGCAGCCAGTGGACAGGCCCGCTCAGTAAGAAGGACTGGCCGTGGAGCCTGGTGCACCAAGCGTCGCTGAAAGAACTTCTTTAATCTCTGTGGCTGAAGGTCTTCCCTGGCCAGTGGTTGTCCTTGTCACACGAGGTGGCTCTGGAGGGACCTGGGGGACCCAGAGGAACTCTGTGACAAACTGACATTTGTCTTAATCTTCTGGGCATTGGCTTTCTGCACTCATTGCTCACAGAGTTGCTAAACCAGGCAGGTGAGCGACTGGAGGACAGGGCAGGGGGAGAGAAGGGCTCCTTCTGGAAGGAAAACCAGCAGGTACCCAAGGGGTGGGGACTGGGGAAGAGGGATTAGGAAGGGGAAAAAATCTTAAGGTTCTTCTAGATCAGAGGGCAATCAAGAGGAAATTTAAATTTAAAAAACTATGTAATTAGGATTTAAATCCAGTAAGCTTCATCACATAAACCTTCGACTTAATATTTTCCGTAGTAGATGAAAGTAGGAAAAATAGGAATAGGACTACTTTTATTTTCCTTCTCTTTACATGTATTAACTGAGATATTTTGTGTTCTTCGTACATTTTAGGATTAATTACGAAAATCAAATTACCAGACACTGGAAATAGAAAATATAAAATTGGTAATATTCAGAGATGGTTAAATGCTTCATTTCCTTTTCTCATGAAAAAAGCAGCAGACAGAATTTATGTTCTGAAAGCAAATACGGAAATCACATTAAAAATCAGAAAATCCTCCCCACCATCCCCCATGTGGGTTTCATTTATCTTTGGTCTGAGTTAGAGGCAGAGAGAATTTGAAAATGCTGCTAGCTCGGGGCAGCTAAGTTCCCTCTTTCTCAAGAATTGGGTATACGTGTGAGGCTTATTTTATCTAGTTTGCATTTTTGCCACTTTGCTTCCCTTGAATCCAGAGAGAGCTTAATGGTAAGGACCTGAAATGCATTTTGAGAGCTAAAAAGAGGGAGTTTGTGGATGCACAGGCTGGTGTTGGGAACGTGAAGAGCGTGCGTGGCTCAAGCCTGGCTCCGTGTTAGAATCACCTGGGGAGCTTCAGAAATACAGTGCTGCCAGAACCCGCTCTGGAGATTGTGACTCAGTTGGCCTGAGTGAGACGTGGGTGCCCAGAGTCAGGGAGCCCTGAGCGAGTCCAACTTTGCAGGCTGGGAAACTGAAACAGAGGCTACCTGTCACCTCAGGGACCAAAAGTGACAGGTGGAGACAGGACTAGACACGGGCCTCCTCACCGAGGCTGGGCTTGTGTTCCAGTGTGCCACGGAGCACCTTGAATTTGAATCTTGTCCCGGCACCTCTCAAGTTCTCTGTTGCTCTGGTCTCATAGTCTCTGCTCTTCACCTTGCAGATGGCAGCACGTTGGCTCTGCACCCCTCTACCTGCCTCTAACGTTATTTTTGAATAATGGAATTTAAGCAAATGCGTATTTATGCCTGTATGATGGAGAAGACCGTCTCTTTTCACAAGTCATCTGTGGTTAGTCTTGCAAGCGGGGGCAGTTCGTTGTCTTTCTAGTGAAAGCAGGGGCAATTCATTGTGTTTCTCGTGAAAGCAATTGCATGGCCTGATATTCTTCTAGTCTTCCTGTGTGGCAGAGATAGAAGTGGGGAGGCATTTCTCAGCTCCTATTCAGCGGCTGCTTTCCTGAATCGGAAACCCAGCCTTGACCTTCTCTCCCAGGCTGCTTTGTCATGAGCAGGACTCTGAACAAAGACCTTCCCTTCACCTGCCCAGGGTGCCCTTGCTGTGGGCTTTGCACCCCTGACTGCTAGCAAAGCCTTTATCCTCATCTGATATTTGGTGAACAGCTGACACCTCCTGGGAATCTTTAAAATTGTTCTCTGAAGAAACCATTCTGCCTCAAGTGCCTATTTTTAGAGTTTATAAAGCCCACGTCAAATTGTTGCTGCCTTTCCCTCTGTCTGCTAAGCCTGCTGTTTGAAAGGCAGCAACAGGATCTTTTGTCTTTAAAAGTTCAGCCCCATCTGGTTCATTCCACAGCCTCGGAATGCTCTGGGGTATATCTCTTCCCTCATTCTGACCAAAATCAAAACCAAAGCCACAAGCAATAACCTTTACACCACAGGAGTTGAAATAATACAACTGGGGGAAGAAAATCACTTCCAAACAATGAACCTAGAGTTAAATAGATTGCTGTGTCTTAGAACACTTGATTTGCTCTGGTCGTATTTAACCTGTTCGATTAGAATGGTTTGAGCTTCGGGCTCCGCAGTGGGCTGTCCAAGTTCAGAACAAGTACATCGGATGGTGACTGGCTGAAGGGGCCAGCAGCCGTCATCTTCAATAATGAAGTGTAGAAAAGAGAATTCAAGTGTTCCCGTGGGGCCTTGAGCACAGCCTGCTCAGCACAGGGTGCGTCCCTCTTTGGCCAGTGGTTTTGGCTTTTGTTTCATCACATGAACCCTTTTGTTGCCACTAACAGCAACTTGTGTGACTTTAGAGGTGGTGAGAATTCACAGCAAAGCCCACGACCCAAGTCGGTGTTAGGAGGAGCTGTACCCCAGCGCGACAACTTGATCTTTCTTCTTCCCCTCCATTTCCCACCTTTCTCCAGTCCTGCCCTCATCCCTCCCTCTGTCCACATCAGCTCTTACAACAGAAGTCATGAATCTTTTATTTTGTATTTTTATTGAATAAAACTTTTAGGATCCATGTTATTAAATTTAAGATAGGTAAATGCAATGGTTTATATAAAATTCTCTAAAAAAATCGAAACTCGAGTAACACCAAAAACCAAGTATTCTTTTAGGCAAAATCTTTTTTAAAAAATAGGATTTTTTTTTGGGAAAAAAAGATATCCATAGTTTTTAAAAAAAGATTAGAAAGGGTACACAATAAAATATTAACATTATGTTAGGGTAGCAGGAGTATGAGTTAATTTTCCTCTTTGTATCTTCTAAATTTTCTTCAAATAATGTATTATTCAATTTTATTGAATATATAAAGAGAAATGTGCATGCCTGTTGATCTAGCAAACACACATCAAAGGATCTCATCCTAAGGAAATAGTGAAGATATATTATGTCCTTATATATCCAAAGGGTATATGTGTCTGTTTACCCTCATATACTTGAAGAATTAGCTACAAGGATGAAGCATAGTTTATTATAAGGAAAGACGTGAAACAACCTACATTAGTTTAATTATACATCTTTATAATGGAATAGTGTAAAGCTGTTAAAATGATGTTGCAAATAAATATTTAATGATACGGAAACATTTTATAACATAGAATGAAAAAGTAAGTTGCAGATTGGTTCGTATCATTTGATCCCATCCAAGAAACATGTAATACAGAAATAGAGAAGAAGATCTGAAAGGGTATTAATGCCCTAGTGTATCGGTAGTGTTCTTCAGAGAAGGGGTTCGTGGGTGTTTATTTTCTTTTTGTCTAACTAAATATGCACGCGTGTCTGTACATGTGTGTATATAGCATATGTATATGTAGTTTTCTTGTGAAGAACCTATATTTTATAATAATTGGTTTATTTTAGATTTAAAAAATAAAGTTTACCTCTTTGAGTGAGAACCTATGATTTATACCTCAAAGCTGACCTTTTACCCCCATTATTTAAATCTATGTTCTACCTTCAAATAGGTTTAACAGTGATAAAAAGAGTTTATAATGACAGACTGATTTCTGAATGGACGATTGATAAGTATAATGGCGAGATTTTAAATTGCCATTTATAATCAATTAGTGTCCCCCCCCTTTTCTGGCGTGTTTGGTGTGTCTGGTTGCAGTAATGCCGTTTGGCCCACTTTATTGCAGGTTAGAAGCCTAATCTTTGCAGTGGGAAGCTAAATAATGAAGCTTGTTCAGACTTATGTTGCAGTTGGGTAGTGCAGCTCTGAGCTCGAGGGCCTGGGTTTTTGTGGCTGCAACTTCAGAATTCAGAGGCTGTTTCTATTTATTTGAGTTTTGTAGCTAAGGTCCTGGGACTCAGGCTGTCTCAAGGTTTGCTCTGCTGTAATTGGTAAATTGCTAAGGAGGACACTGGCATTACTTTGTACAGCTTAGAATTTTATTGGTGAGATAGGCTCATTACAGAACAATCACATTCAGCTAGAACTTGGTGTATAACCGGAGCGCTAAATTTATATGCACAGATGACAGGCATTGATGACCTCAGAAAACTTAGACCTAGATGGTCAATGAGAGGCAAGCCCTGACAAGGTTGAGAAACCCCAGTGCTGACAGGATGGCCGGCACAGGGTAGGAGTTTGATGAATACTTGCTGAATGAGATAGCATGGGGGCTGGCTTTTCACGCCTGGGTTCCTAGATATGTGAGCCTGGATAATAAAACTGCAGGACAAAGAGCTGTCACCATAACATATGGGCATTCTGAAACCAAGAGATTAAATGCATTGTTCAAGATCACAAATGATTCTTCGGTTCTCAGGCACTATTAACTGCATGTAAGGTGCATTATTAATTTAGCAACAAGGGGGACAATGGCAGGGAGGTCCCTTATGTCTTTTGTATGATAGGCTTGCTGATATCTGAAAGGTTAAGGTGTTAAGTTGTCTTAAATCAAGCAAAGAAGGTTGGGGACAAGTTAAGGGCATCATTAAAATTAGTTCTTAGGTCTCCTGATTCTTGGCTTATCTAGTTTAGCGATTCATGTTAGCCCTTTGACAGTTTGCTATTCATTTGAGTGTTTTTTACTAGCTGCCTTGACATGCTTTTCAATGCTTGCAGGGTTCGTTTCCGACCTCGCTAAGCAGAAGCATCAGTGCCTTCTGCTGGGTTAGCTGGTGGTGATGCAGCCCACAGGTACTTGTCTCTGCCTTTCAGTGGGGTTCAGCAACCATCTATTTATGTTGAAAGGCGCTGTACAGGGAGATGCAGAACACAGAGTTCTAGGCCTCCAGGCATTTATCATCGCTTGCTAATTTGAGCTCAGCCTGACACTTGAACATGGGCCATAGATTTCCAGATGAAAAAAACAAAAGGATTCTTTAATGTATAGAGCTGTGTCTCTGCCTGCTTGCTTCATTTCTGATCGTTTTGAACAATCGATATCCAAGTTGGATATTGTCATGTTCCAGCACAACACAAGCCTGTGTGGCCTTGGGCATGCACTTGCGATTGCTGCGAAGGTTTTTAAAGTGAAGTGGCTAAGAAGAGAGCAAGGCCAGTGTGTGTGTGTGTGTGTGTGTGTGTATATGTGTGTGTGTGTGTGTGTGTGCGTGCGCGCATGCGCACACACGGGAGGTGGTGGTGGTGAAGGCAGACATGAGGACTATTTCTTGCTACAGGCTATTATTTTATGTATGAGCTATTTCTTTGGATTATTTTCTACATGAAAATGTACATCTGATTGGAAGACAGAAGGTATTGAAATTTACCTCTTGAAATTGTTCTAGGAAAAATTAAACTAAATATCAATCAGATTCCTAATTTTACAGTCTAGCAAATAATATAATAGAATAATGTGGGTAAAAGTATCTGTTATGTGGTATTAAGTTCTGATAATTCCCGTCTTCCTTTGTACCTAAAAACGGCACCCTCTTCTGTCACACTGCAGACAGATGCTGCTGCCACATGCAGACATTATTTGCCAGCTGTGGCACAGCTGGTCACCCAGGCCCTGTCACAGCCTATGAAACCTGGATTTATTGTCCTCCCCCTAAATACTTTCTTAGAAATCACTCTTATCATTTTAGAGAGTATCCCAGTGACACTGCTTAAATACAAATCTTCCTGTTTCTTCTTTTTCCACGGCCTTCACTTCCTCTGGTAATTTTTCCCTAAGATTGGCATCTGCTTTTGAGACCCTGCTGGGCTTAGATACATTGGCTAGCAATGGATGAAGGCTTTGGGGAAGTGAAGTGGCGGCTGCCTCTTGGAGAATGGGTTGAGGATGGTGCATGTTCGTGAGTGTAATATGCAAGAACCACCACCAGGTGGTGATGGCGGCTTCCCCGGCCCAGGTGGGACTATGGGTTTCCCCCTCCCATGGGCGGTCACTGGATAAACATAGTGTTGAACCAGTAACCCGTGTCCTTCTCATTCTTATTAAAGAGTGGTGTTATAAGTAAGCTGTGAATTCCCATTATAAGAAATAATTGCTTTTTTAAAAGGAAGCATTAAAGAAAAAGATCTCTAGCTCAATTAAGATCCTGTTCTTTTCCTTAACACTTTTGGCTCTTAAAGGTGGGCACGTTCTTGGCCTTAAGATGGGAGTTTACATGGAACTTTGGGCAGAAGCCTCCTCTGCCTCGGGCTGCAACTTGTCCCTGGCAGGGTTTGGGCTGAAGGGTCATGGGATCTGTCTCTTTGACACTGCTACATGCAAAAATGAGTTTAAAATTAGCCTCCTTAACTTGTTGGAGACATGGGTGAAAGAGAGAGTAGGACAAACATCTTTTGCTGTTGGATATGCATTGAATCAGTTTTTAAGCCAAGGGAGGCTTAAAGGGGTGACCGTGGTTGATTTAGGACAATACTTTTAGAGCCATAAGCTATTGAAAGGTAAGGAAATGTAGAAGTGGCCAAGGCACAGTAATTGCGGGACTGTTGGTCTCTAGATCACCTGTGATCTCGCAGATTTTTCACAACAGTCCGTGAAGGAGATTTCCAGGATCCATTACTACAGATGTGGAAGCCAAAGGTGGGATAGGTTAGGAAATGTCCTCAGTGTCACCAAGCTAGTAAGGTGGTAGGGATGGAGCCCAAAGCTAGTCCTGGGGGATGAGAAATAGGCTCATTCCTTATGTATGAGGACAGTGGAGCAGTTCAAACAGAAGTGTCCAGAGGGGTTTCCTATTCCCTCAAATATTCTTCCTTTTAATGTTGGCATGGACATTTAGGGGGAAATGCCATTCATTTTCACAACGGGGCATTCTGTATGCTTTAGGAACCTCTGAGGTTCCAAGGGTCACCTCAGCCAAGTCAGGTACGCACATGTCTCACTGTGCTAACTTTCATGATGTTTTGCTGCAGGGGCAGTGTTGTCCTGGGCTGTGGTTTGAGTTGGTTTTTGTGTGTCTCTTGAATACACAAAGTTCCTCCTATAGTCATTGGCTGCGCTGCTGCCTCCGAGGAGCCTCTTCCCTCTTCCCCACACTTGAATCCGCTCCCGATTCGAGAGAGGCAGCAGCTTCCAGCCCAGACGGGCTTCGGCACAGCACAAGCGGTGCAGCTTGGGGGTGCTGGGCTGGGGGTCACCTGGGTGGTAGCTGTTGCGGAGCCCTCCCTCGCGCCTCCCCCAGCATGGCACCTCCCGATCCAGGCTGTTAATCACCTGGCCGGGAACTGGCGGGGACCAGAATTTCTCTCTGCCTTGCCGTTGTTAGGGGAAACAGACCATCTGCATTCAGACCTGCCGGTCTCTTGCTTCTCCTCTTTAAAACGAGCTCTTCCTGCCTGGAATCTGGTAAGTGCCACCAGAGGTTCTGTTTCCCTTCCTTACTCGATCTGTGCCTATGCATCAAGAGAATGTTCTTACAATGAGTCCATTAGCTTTAACTTAAATGCACCAGGATTTGGGTGATTATTTGAATTTGCTTGCTTGCTTTTTTTTTTTTTAATGTCCATTAAACATTTTTTGCATGCTTCAAAAATCAAAAGGTGTACAGGGAGACATTTTCATTCTTTATGTGTGTTTAACCTCTGTCATCTTGTGTGAAACCTTTCTTTTCAGGGTAGTGCACTGAAAAATTACACAGATAATGCTCTGGTGCCTCTCCCCTGCCCCCTTTATGAATAAATTCCTGCATTTGTCATCACTGTGTGCCTGAAATGTCAAAAATAGACACAGTGAAGGGATCTGTCATGCAGAGTTCAGAGATTTGGTACAAAACCCCAGGTGAAATGAGGATAGATCTTTTATTTAAATTTTTTTTTCTTTTTAGACTTCATTGTGTGTTAAGTTCAATTTAAAGAATAGCTAATGCAGCCAGCCGGGTCGCGATGGGACAGGTGTACTTCTTCATTGTTTCAGACTCACCTCCTGGGATACACACACCTTGCTCGCTTGTTTTATAACCTTTACAGGAAATACCTGGGGATTCGTCACGTGACTCCTTACTTTAGTTTTCACATGTGTTCACACAGATAAATCGTTTTGCTCTTATATGGATAAATGTTCAGTTAGGAACTTCCAAAAATTGTAAATCAGGCCCCTGACAGATCCTTATTCATTATCACTTCTCACACTCCTCAGCCTCCAAACATATGAATCTTTATTCCCTTTAAGAGAAAATAAAACTGGCAGTTATATGTTAAGTTAAAGAGTACTCATATTAATTGTCATTAAAACACATATAGTAGTTAATCTCCAGGAATAACTCGTCTTTCCATCCGACCTTAATCTCACTAGCTGGGATAGTGTGACTTTTTTCTCTTTTTCTTTTCTTTTCACGTCAGTTACAAATAATGCTCTATGGTAAATATATAATTTGAGGACAATTGCATTATGTAATACTGGAATGGAAAACCAAAGCAGTGCCTGCTCCTTCGGGGTGATTCTGCAAACCATGAGAAACTCTCAGACAAAGGCTGAGACAGGTGCGCGCCTGCTGGCTTGTGGGGATTTTCGTGCGTGGGGGAGGAAGCTGAGCATGTGTAGCAACTTGAAGCATGTCAGAAAGAACATTTGTCAGGAATCTTCAAAACCGTGGCAGTTTGTAATGTGTGAAATTGAACTTCTGACCCTGTTTGCTTGATGGTGACTTCTTGTTTTGCTTGAGAATTGTGTGGTATTGGGTCCCTGGGTGTGGGAGAGAGCGCAAAGCAGTGTGGTGGTAGGGAAATGCCATCATTTTTGTGTGTGACTTGAGACGGGAGAGCCTAAACCATCACCTTAAAAGGAGAAGTTTCTGTTGAGAAATAGAAAATTGGCAAGGCAAACACCAGAGACCTTACCTGTAGACTGCTTTGCACGGCAGTGATGGTTACACCTCATAAGGGATAAGGAAGAACAGAAAATAAACCCGAGGGAATGAAACACAGCCATGTGTGGGCAGAAAGAAACCTGCACTGTTGCCCCCAACGCCCAAGCAAGACACCCCCCTTTGGTTCTATTCCTCCTTCACCATTGACGTGCCCTTCTCCTGAAATGACCCAAACCTGTGTTTGACAACAAGCGGCTGCCACTTCATTCAAATGCATTTTTTCAAGGAATGAACTCTCACCTCTTGCCAAGGGGCCTGAGTGCCTGGTTAATGATCTTTAATGTAAGTGATTCTCTGCCTTGATTAACATTGAGCTTGGTTAGTACCGCACAGGTGAACTCCGTGATCCTCCCACGTGATTCATTCCCTGCCAGCCACCTCCACACCTGTAGGAACTGGGCATAGCCGGTTTTCTCTTTATGTGCGCTCTTCCCCTCCGGTGGAATTTGGGCTGAGACAGTTGAGGTGGAACCCGGCTGTTCAGCAGAAGAGCAGCTACAGAGCGGTCTCTTCGGTGGAGGATGCGAGGGTGGTGATTGGGCTCCTGCAATCTGAAGACCTTGGGGTGAGCCTCCCCCTGAGCATGTTAGGGAAGGTGCTGCCCTGCGCTCTGTCCAGTGGGGGTGGGAGGGCTGGGTGATCAAGGTCTCTCAACTGCAGGTGCTAACTGCCTGGGTCTCTCTCAGCCACCTTGGCAACCGCCTGCCTTCTTCACTGTTCTGCTAGGACACCCTTCAGCCCCCTCCAGAAAGGAAGGAGCTGTGTGGATGGCCCTGCAGCTTGTAGGGTCGATGGAGTTAGCCATTTTCTCCTGACCTAGATATGTGGTAGTGATGATTTCTGCATGTACACGTTGATACCTAAAAAAAGATGAGATAGCTTTCATAGTTGCAAAAATGAGAACTGTCCCCTTTTATGATTTTAAGGAACAACAGTTTTTAAAAAATCGACCTCAGCCTGCAGTGTCGTGGATTTCCCCTGAGAACTTATTTATCCTGTTTAACTGTTGATGATTGAGGTATTTCTCACCACCCCGTCCCAAATTACGCAGAGTGACATATAAGAACCTGGGAACATAGGCCTAAAGCATTTGCTAGGTACATCCTTCCCAAGTGGATCTTCCCTTTTCCCTGGCCTTACTTTTCTTCTAGAGAATAGAGCCTGTTGTAATGGCTGGTGCTGAGCGGCCCTGGTCCTCTGAGGCGGGATGTGGGTGAGTTGGGTGGCACACGGCGGTCACGACTTGTCCGTTTTGGCCCCTTTCCCAGACAGAGTTCTGCCACACGCTTGATTGATTCGGCTGCTGGTGGTAGAATCTGATGATTTAGAATCCTGGGATAGAAAGGATTAAATATGATTTCTGATTCGAATTCCTTGTTTCTAGAGAATGACTAAATCTATACATTGTATTTGTTGTTTTAAAAAGTACTAATTCCTAACAGTGGAGGGGAAGAACTATGATTTTGCTTCTTTGATCTCCCATAGTGATCATATTTTCGGAGACAAATAACTGGCTTATTTATTTTTTTAAAAGTCATTTATTCCACATTGAAATCTGCTGTTGCTGTTGAAATCTTATTGTATTTATATATGTCATGAATCGCTTCAAGGTAGTGGTTCTCAGCCAGTGGCAAGTTTAGCTCCCTCCCCCACAGGACGTTTGGCAATATCTGGAGACGTTTTTGGTTGTCACAGTTTGAGGGGGAGGGGCACACGGGTGCTCCCGGTGCCTGGTGAGCGGAAGAAGCCTGGGTGCTGGCCTGCTGTCTACACTGCGCAGGTTGCCCCGCCGCACGGAAGTGTAGCCCCAAGTATCGGTAGTGCCCAGGTTGAGGAACTTTGCTTTAAAGAATGTACAAAATAAGAAATGCCGTGGAAAATCCGAAGTCTCTGAGTAACCTATCCATAAGGAGTAAATGTTTGTTTGGTTTTTTTTAGTAAAAGTGCTCAATCGAGCCCGATTGAATTAACAAATTAGTGGAGCATGTGAATACTATATCATAGCTTCAATAAAATATGTTTCTTTCAAGTTCAAATTATTGGCAAAGTATATTATTTTAACCTAGCTAAATAAATAACACAATAGATGGTTACTTGATAGTTTGCTAGTATCCACTGCCTAAAGGGAGGCTTCCTTTCAACTGTGGGGCAGGAGAAGCTCTCCGTGAGAGCTAGGGGGAGACCTGGTGGGGTCCTGTTGTCCCAGAGTCCTGTGGCTGAGGACAGGACCTGGGCTGATTTCCTCATCTCTGTAACGGGTACAGGGTAGGGATATCTGTGCTGCTTACCTCTCTGCATTGGAGGCTGAAATGTGAATTGTGGAATTTTAGAAACAGAAGAGGGGGATCTCTAAGTTAATTTAGTCTAATTGCCTTTTCTTTGGAGATAAAGAAACTAGCCCAGAAAGGTTAACTTTCCTTTCCTAATCCATTCAGATGTGGTTTCTCCTTCGTTTCAGTTCTTAGGGCAATTTTTGCTTATTTAACTAATTCACTTTTCAGTTAATCATGTACTCATTTCCGACACCTTTCATGGTCATTGCCTTGCTCTTTGAAATCTTCTAGGTTAACTTTTTTTTTTTTGAGACAGAGTCTCACCCTGTATCCCAAGCTAGAGTGCCATGGCGTCAGCCTAGCTCACAGCAACCTCAGACTTCTGGGCTCAAGCGATCTTCCTGCCTCAGCCTCCCCAGTAGCTGGGACTACAGGCATGCGCCACCATGCCCGGCTAATTTTTTCTATATATTTTTAGTTGGCTAATTCATTTCTATTTTTTTAGTAGCTCTTGCTCAGGCTGGTTTCGAACTCCTGACCTTGAGCGATCCTCCCGCCTTGGCCTTCCAGAGTGCTAGGATTACAGGCGTGAGCCACTGTGCCCGGCATTAGGTTAACTTTTTATGTGTTCACTTCTTGGCCCCTTCGTCAAACTCTAGATGAAGCTAACTTTGGAAATGGGATGATGACTCACACACCTTTGGGTCCTGCCAGTGCCCAGAGAAGAATTTTCTAAGTTTCGGACCCTAGGAAGATATTTGATGATCTGATTTGAATGACTCACAAGCTTGTGACTGAGCCAGTGTGAGAATTAGAACTGACATCCAGTTGTCTTCGTGCCAGAACTCACCTGCTTTTCACATAGGAAGACTTGTTACATATACAAGAGGGAGAAGTTCTCTAAATTGGTGGCTCTTATAGCTGTAGGTCAAGCTTGGTTTGCTGAAGAGCTGACTCTTGATGGTGTTTCATCCAATATTGGCATTTTTCTTTGGCTTTGGATGCCTTTGGGGAGCATCATTTTAGTCTTTCAGACTTGGATTTGTTATATTAGCTCTAATAGCCTTCCTATGGTTGAGTTTTAAATGGGGGGAAAAACAACGTTGCATCTTGGAACAGGAAAAAGGACATTAGGGAAAAACTGAGGAAATCTGAATAAAGTATGGACTTTTGTTAATGATAGATCAACCTTGATTCATTAATTTTGAGAAATGTCGTGTACTAACGTAGATTTTAATAATAGGGGAAACTGGCCTCGGGGTACACGGGAACTCTGTGCTGTCGTTGCACTAATTCTGTAGTCTGAGACTATTCTAAAGCAAAATGTTTACTTTAAAAAGCACATGTTGGCGTGGATTCGGAGAGATAGGAACACTCATACACTACTGGTAGGACTGCAAACTAGTACAACCTCTGTAGAAAACAATATGGAGACACCTCCAAGAGCTACAAGTAGAACTGCCATTTGATCCAGCAATCCCGTTACTGGGTATTTACCCAAAAGAACAGAAGACATTCTGTAAAAAAGATATCTGCACTAGAATGTTTATAGCAGCACAATTCACAATTGCAAAAATGTGGAAACAACCCAAGTGCCCATCAATATGAGTGGATTAATAAAATGTGGTATATATATATACCATGGAGTTCTATTCAGCTATAAGAAACAATGGTGATCTAGCACCTCTTGTATTATCCTGGGTGGAGGTGGAGCCCATTCTACTAAGTGAAGTATCCCAAGACTGGAAAAACAAGCACCACATGTACTCACCATCAAATTGGTACCAACTGATCAATACTTACGTGCACACATAGTCGTAACATTCATCGGGTGTCAGGCAGGTGGGGGGGGAGGGGGAAGGGGATATTCACACCTAATGGGTGTGGTGGTGTGCACCATCTGGGGGATGGACACACTTGAAGCTCTGACTGGGGTGGGGCAAAGGCAATATATGGAACCTAAACATTTGTACCCCTGTAATATGCTGAAATAAATAAATAGCACAAATTAAATTGCTTCCATTTTGCTAATAGATACAATAGTACGTTTTATTGTTTTATTTTTCTTTGAAAAACAACTTGAGCTTGAATCCATTTGAGTCACTTAGTTATTAATGGACAAAATAGTCATCCTGTGCCATTTTGTTGTGAAAATAGAATGAGATAATAGAAAATGTATTTGAATACAGTGAGATCTGTACAGATGCTGAATATATTACTTTTCAGGAGTTAGATGTGCCCCCCCCCGTTTACTTGTATGGTAGATCTTATATTATGTTGGCATTCACCTTGGGGGCTAAGGTTGGCTTTGGTGAAAATCTGAGTTCTCTTGCATTCATACTCAGGGGTGTGTGTGTGTGTGTGTGTGTGTTAATGTTAGATGAAGATTACTTGGAAAGTTTTTTTTATTACTCAAACGTACACAAAATAGAGACGATAGCATGATAGCAAGCAGCATGACGAAACCTCACCACCCAGCTTCTTTATTGCTGCTGAGTGCAGTTTAATGTTTCTTTGCAGTCTTTTTTATTTAGCATATATACCATTGGGAATGACAATGAAAACACGTTTCAACATTAGCTAAAATAACGTCTCTCCATAGGTTCACCACTAACTTGATGTTTGAGTTTGCTTTTACTAAATTTAATTTTCTTTTTAAATGAGATAAAATGCTGACCAAGTCATCGTAATTAGGTATATTAAGTCTGCCTTTCATCCTTGACCCCCGATAGGTGACCGTTTTTATTAGATTTGAGCTTGTCCCTCCACTGTCCTTTTTGGAAATAATGTGAATATATTTGTATTCCTTTTACTCATTGAGTAGCACATGATACACACAGTTCTGAGCCCTGTTGTTTTCACTTAACACTGTATCTGGTAGCTCACTCACGTCTGCGTACAGAGAACTCCCTTGTGTTTCTTTTATAGCTCTCTGCTATTGGGGTACTGCAGTTTAGTCAGTCAGTCCACTACTAATGGACACTTGGGTCATTCCCAGGCTTGTTTGTGTGTGTATGTGTGTGTTCGGGCATGCACGCGCACAGTAAATAGCCCCGGCATGTGTCATTTTGTTTTTGTCTAAGCATTCCAATAGGGATAAGCACATTCTTCCTTTCTTGCCTTGTAGACAGTGTAGCTCCTCAGTAAACTTTTATTCTCTCAACCTCTGTCCTACACTTTAATCCCTGATAAGAAGTGCAGCTCTTTAGTCCATAAGCCTTTCTTCCTGCCCCAAGTTTTTCAGGTTAGAAAGGAACCTTAGAGATGGGCTTACCCTTCTTGTTTTACTGATGGAAGACCTGAGACCAGGAAATGAAGGGAGAGCCACGAACTTATGTCTTCTGTTCCCTACCCGGCAGGTGACGTTCAGTCTGTGAAACTGTTCTTCCTTCTGCCTGCTGTTGGTGGGCGGTGCTCTAGGGCTGTGCTATCTCAAAAGTGTGGTCCTTGGACCAGCAGCATCACCTGAGAGCTTGTTAGAAATGCAAGATGTCCAAGGGACTGAGTTAGAATGTGCTGTTTACTGGGTTCCCAGGTACTCATGCTCAGTCAGCTTGGAGATGTGCTGGTGGTGGTCTCCTCCAGGAGGGGATGCGGCAGCGGTGTGTAAACAGGAATGGTGCAGGCTCCTTTTGAACAAATAGACTCCTCCCTTCCTCCTGATGCTCTCCTCCAGCCTGTCTGTCTCTGGTCCATCCCTGAAGGAGTCCACAGTTGATATCTTTGGGGGTGGGATCTTTCCTGGGTAGCACAACCTTCCATTCCTGCTCCATTCATTCAACTCAGGCTTCATCCCTCTCAATTTGTCCTGGATGCATCATATTCCTCTTGTTTAGCAAGTGCCCTCACTTTATTTCATGACTCTCTTCATGCTAATTTGTACTTCCTCATGTGTTCAGTTTATTATGCCTTTTCTCATCATTCATGTTAAAGACCTTAAAATGCATATCACAACATCAGAGTTACTAGTTCCATTTCTTTGCTTTACTGCTGCTGTGGGGGGTGTGTGTGTGTGTGTGTGTGTGTGTGTGCGTGCACACGTGTGCAGGCATGCATTTCTGCGTTTGTTAGTAACTGATCATATTAGGCCTCAATGCATACCTAAATAAAAACTTAATAGGGAATTACTTCTTAAATTATCCACAAACTGTCTTGGCAGCTAAAGTGACTATAAGTAGTGAAATCATTGTCATAATAAAATCCTTTACTATTAGATCGAGTGTTTCCAATCTCTTAAATTTCAATTTTGGAAGGTCAGTTTTGGGGAAGTGGTAGTAATAATCTAAGTATTAATATGTCTAGATGCAGTGATGAGGTTTTAGTGTGCTATAGGAAAGATTTTAGCATAATAATATGTAGTGTTGGTAAACGTATGGGTTTTTTGTTTTTTTTTTAAAGGCAGCTTTTTATACTAAGAAACAGATGATGTCTTTTTCTAAAGTATGTTAGCTGCATCCGAATTAGTAAATGTTAAAATAACCATGACTGGTTAAAATATTTTGCAAATTCCTTTTACTTTTTATATAATTAAATGAAATTCTTCATTTGGTAGTTGAGCTCTCAGATAAATTAAGTCTTGCCAGACTGTCTGAGACGATTAGTGATTCAGACCCTAAAAACGTGTAGCATTTGAAAAATAACAACTATGTACTGTAATTTATATGGGCATAATTAATTAAGGAAACCTTCTCAGTATTTTAAGATTTGTACTAGTTAATCTTAGCCTGGTTTAAGTGAATCCAGTTCAAACCAACTGTTATGAAAAAGCCATTGCTTTTTAGCCATAGAAAATAACCAGTTTCATAGAAGGACTTATAATAATAATTCAACTTTTTTGAATTCAAAAGCCTAGCTGACATTATTACCAGATCCGTTGTGGTATCTATCTGAACTTCACTTTCTAGGCACTGATACATTTATAAAGTGGTTAATGGTGATTCATTCATTCACAGTAAGCATTTATTTTGCTTTAGGTGTATATGTGACAAGGTGGGTATATGGAATACAAAAAGGATTAAAGGGTAAATCCTTTGACATCATGATGCTTACAATCTTTTTTTTTTCCTTCTAATTTCTTCTTTTTTGGAGACAGAGTCTCACTCTGTCACCCTGGCTGGAGTACACTGGCATCGTCATAGCTCAGCCTCAACCTCAAACTCTTGGGTTCAGGCGATCCTCCTGCCTAAGCCTCCCGAGTGAGTAGCTGGGACTACAGGTGTCATGAAAACACTAAAGAAGACGTTAAATAGTTTGTGAGACAACATGAAATTCGCCAACTCTGAAATCTTACAGAGTACAGTGAAGATAGGAAAGAAAAATAGATTAAAAAGTAACAGGCAGGAAAGAGGGGGGCTCAGCATCATACCAGTAATAAAGTAGAACATGTATCAGATGCAAATATCCAACAGACCATGAGCACCTCAGTATAAGATGTTTGGGGTGAGAGTTAAACTCATTGACTAAATATTATTTTATCAGCAGCCACAAGATATCCTAAGGTCTACCAAGGATAGTTAGCAGTGTAGAATCAATTATAGGTATCCTTTTTATTCATGTCCTGTTTGTGTTTCCTGTACCTTAGATCATTAGTCCTTTTAACTCATTCCTAATGAACTAATGTGGTTTCATGGTCACCAGCTTCCAGCTAGTCCTTGGACAGTAGTGGGTTGTAATGTGAGCAGTAAACCCTGAACTAACAAGCCTGGTCATCTGTTGTGTTCACAAATGGCCAAAGGAATCACAGAGATTAAATTAAAGAAAGGTAAATATAGTCACCTGGCAAAAATATTTGCCCTTTCTCAAAATTATGGAAGTTCTCTTTAGGAGAAATGTTTTTGGTAAAAATATTTGAAAGTTTGTTTTATAATCATGAGTAGCTTGGGTTATTTTGGCCAGAGGGGGGTGCGTGTGTTGTGTGTGCTCCTGGGGCCGTGGGGAGGGAGGCAGCTGGCAGGGACTCTGGAGCGAGTCGATTGGGAGAAGGAAGTGAGATGATGAAGTTAATTGGCGTAGAGTAAGAATAGAAAACATGTAGGAAGGAGAGTCCTGAAATTTCAGGGCTAGTCTTTAGTCATCAGTTGAAGACTTACAGAGAAATGATGGAAACCACCAGTAATTAAGAAAGAATTATTGTGAAAAAAGTTTCCAAACCCTTTTCCTGGTATTCAGGTAGAATATGGTTCTGGTCCAACCCAGTTTCCCTCTCACTTCCTTTTCCACCCGCCTGGTTGTAGCCAAACTGAGCTGCCTGCCTTCCTTGTATATGTTCTGATGTTTGTTTCTTTAGAATCTTAGTGACCTGGTGCCACCCCCTCTCTGTGTGTGTCTGAACTGTGCTTACCTGGTGAGACCCAGTTCAGATGCCAAGTTCTGTAATGAAGGCTTCCTTAATTCTTTTCATTCCTCGTTACTGAAATAAGGCTCTTCTCAGAGAAGTGAAAGATGCTTCCTTGTGTGTTGGGGACAGGATCTGTTGAAACTTCCAGCATGAACGTGGTTTGGTCCATCTCAGCAAAGTGGTTTGAAGATTACACCAAGTTTCCCAGTCAAACTCTGGGACCAGTTTGCAGAGCTGTGTTTGCTCTGGGTCGCTGCCTCCTGTCCTCAGGTGTTAGCCCTTGGGGGACAGCACACCGCCCAAGGAGCGCATGAATTCATCTTTGCCTGACACAGTAGCTAATGCACAGATATCTGGCATCACAGCTTAAGATATGTGGGAGAAATAACACACAAAAGCCGGAACTAGCACAGGTGAGAGAGAAGAGGGAAGGGGACAGGTATGTGGCAGAAGTGACAGCAGAATTACTGGCTGAGGTTGGAGGCATTAAGGGAGTGTGTGTTTGCGGGAGGCATGGTGGTCTACCTGTCCCTGACCGCATTAGGCAAATACTACAGCACTAACTTACATGCAGGCAGGAAGCAGTTGCGTCCCCACCTGGGCGCCTGCACAGGTCGCGGTGGCACACTATTTATTGCGTCGTGACGGAATTTGGGAGGATCCTGAGGCGCTCAGTCCTCCGCCCATCCTGTGCACCAGAAACAGCCCTTTGAAGTGTCTGTCTCCACTCTTGTCCTTGGCGTTGTGGAAGTACACACTAGCTCTGCTGTCTGTTTCCTTCTCTTCAGGCTTTGGCATACGGTTGTTTGCTAAGAATGGAAATAAACGTTTCCATCAGAAAGTGACATTTAAGTGCTTCAAAAGAGTATCATGGAATATCTGGAAATTCCAACTGGCCCAACCAAGTTACTTATTAACCATGGCAAGTAGCTGACTGTTACTGAAGTTTGGAGAACAGGTTATTCCTTTTACATTTTCACAGATGAAAACCAGAGTGCCATGTGGGGGCGGGGAGGGGGGAGGGAGTCAACCAAATAGCCCATTTTAAAGATTTTTTTTTTCTGGGAAATTGGAAACAGTGATTGTTTATAGCCAGTACGGGGCCTTGAATATGTCTGACTCCTAGTTCTGGAGTCGTGTTTTCCTCCCTGAGGAGTGGGCTAAGGCAAGTAGGGTTATGTGTGTAGATGCAGGGGTGGGCTTTGGCGGGGATTGTTACTTCTAGTGCGATAGGAATGTATCAAGATGCTCCGGTTGCTGGTCTTGTGCAGAGCCAGCCAGTGGATTCTAACAGACTTAAGGGCTTAGATCCCCCAAGCCCTATTCCACCTTTTTAACATTTCTGAGACTTATTAATATTAGCAGCAGTACCTATGCCCACCCCCCAGTGATCTCGGGGTGCATCCACACCCTTGACCTTGCCTCTGCACTCTAACAGGGTCTGACATCAGGATCTACAGATTGCTTAAGCAGGGTACAGTTCAGTTTTGTTTTTTTTTTTGTTTTTTCCATGTAAGGTAGAACTGTACTTTCTCCAAAAGAGTGCACATAGCCTACAGGGAAGGGATGTATTATTTCCTACTGGTTTCAGATTCCCTTGGGAACATTAAATGGTTTCCTGCCACCAAAGAGTTCCTGTTATAATGGGGGTTTAATAGTAATGTTTTACTTATTGGGATCCATGAGGGAAAGGAGTCAGGAGCAAAGTGAAAAAATTAAATATAGGACGTATTAAAATGTTCATTTTGGTTCTGGTTCTTACAAGGACTTATGGTAGCAACCCAAATAGAAGTATGTGCTTTAACCAAATAGATAAATTATTAGCACGTTGGTTGTTTACGTGTGAGTCAGAGCCTCTAAAATTTGTTCCCATAAGTAGGTTGAGCCTCCTTCTCAGCCTGTTGTCATAGGGTCTAAAAATGGAAATGTGAGTCCAAACTCTTTCCAGCTCATAAAAATAATTCTGAATTAGTAGAGCATAAATGAATGTGATTTTATTTGAGTGTCATTTTCAAGTTCCCCAGGCCAGGTTGGGACCTTTTAAGTCTTCTAAAATTCCCTGTAGTGAGGATTAAGAAAATAGTAGCAGCTTTGCTTCTGGCCTTAGACAGTTTTCTAACTAGGTCAGAGCCTCTTACCCTGGGATAAGCAGATTCTCTTTGCCCCTTAAGCACCAGTTTTTGAGAGTTGCTGTTTGAAGCTATCACATAGACAAGGTCACTTTTTATAAAGATACATTGCTGAACCTGGAAAAAGAGTGGGATCTGAATGATTGACTCTTCTGCTCACCAGGAGTTATATATCAAATCTGTGCTGAAAAGGCTCTTCCTATGTATTAGGGCACATTTGTGCTCTAGTAAGATCCTGTGGTGCCTGAGCTTTGGAACACTGTCTTGATTACAATAGAAGTTTTAAAATTAGGCTAAATGTAGTCTGACTGCAGGATTCATTCTGGTGGTAGGTTTTTTTTTTTTTTTTTTTTTGTGTGTGTGTGTGTGTTGGTTTGTTTTTTAAGCCTGAATATGAACACAATCATTTTTTTTCTCAGAAATGTGAAATAAAGGGTAAAAATCTAACAATTCAATAAGGGAGATAAATAAAAGATGGAAGTTTAAACTTGGCCTGTACTCAGGAATTGGAGACAACTGCTCCCCCTCCTGTTTCTCTTCCTCCTGTGGTTGGTTTGTTAATCCCCTTTTCTTAAAATGACAACTAGCCTATTTGTCCCATTGCTAACCTGCCTTGTAGTTCCTAACATTTTCATCTTAGGTATTTTTCTTTCTTGTTCTTTGTAAAAGTTCTAAATATCTAACAACATATCACCTAGAAAGGAAGAGCTGGCTTCACTATTAAAGAAGGTGAAAAATGAAGGAATTGATTATGCATCACAAGAAATTAGAAAAAGAACAACTAGGTAAACAAAAAGTAAACTAGGATGGAAGAATTAAGAGATGAAGATAAAATCTAAAGGTTAAATAAATCCAGTAGCTTGTTATCTGACCAATGAAAATAGACTCCCTTCCTCTGAATTTAGGAAAAAGGAGAGCAGAAATAGATATTAGGAAAGGGAATAGAACCAGAGACACAGGAGGGATTAATAGACTTTATAGGAAAACATTTCACACAACCCAACACACATTTGAAACCATGGGGCTAATTTTTAAGTAAAATACAAATTGCCAAAATTGATCCAAGAAGTATGGAAAAGTTGAATAGACCAATTACTATAGAAGAGATAGGAAAGGTGATTAAAAATTACCATTGAAAAAGACACCAAGACTCCATGGGTTTCCAGCAGAATTTTATCTAGCCTTTAAAAAATAGAAAATTTAGTGTTTTATGCTATTCTAGGACATAGTAAAATATGGAAAGGTTCCCAGTTCATTTTATAAAACCAGCAAAATTTTAATTTAAAAACCTGATAAACTTTATAAAAGCATAGACCAATATTATTTATGAAAGTAAAGGCAAAAATTTAAAGTAACTTATTAAATAGACTTTTTAGTGCACTGTAATAGTTTTTTCTAGTAATGCCAGAGTGATTAACTGTTAGGAACTCACCACTCTCATCCATTGTTGTACCAACATACTGAAGGAAAAAATTGTGGGACCAGGTTAGCAGAGGCTGAAAAGCCATTTGATTAAGTTTAGCAATCATTCCTAATGTAGTACAATCTGAAAAAGCAAACTAGGAATAAAAATAAATCATTTAAACATAAAAAGGCCATACACACACACACACACACATCCAACAGCAGATATTTCCTAAAAGGGAAAATGCTAAAACTATTTCAATTAAAATTAGGAATCATTACTTCTGATACCAACTACAGGTAAACAAACAGACAAAAAACCCATAAATAAATAAAATTGATAAACAAAGATATCTTCTTTTACAATTATTGATATTATTTAATGTTGTCCAAGAGGTTCTTGTGAGTGTGATAAGACAATGAAATGTTTGTATGTCTAGAAATCTCAAGAGCCGATAGTAAAAAAAAATTAATAGAAAAATAAGGTTGCCGGATAAAAAATACTTGTAAGTCTCTAGTATCGTTCCTCTATTGTGAAGATAAGCACCCAAAAATGAAAATTAAGTGTTGCTTTCACAACAGCACCAGATGACATGGGAAGAAATTGAACTAGTATCTGTGTCCTTCTTAGTGAAAGATATGAAATAAAATCTAGAGAAATACAATTATATAACACACGAATATATCTTATTACAAAATTATAAGTAAATTTATTATAATTTCTATTAGAATTTCCAAAGTGGTGCGTTTTTTTTCTTTTTTCTTGAATGAAATAATCCTAAAGTTTTAGTAGTAGAATAAATGCATAATACCTGAGAAGCACTGAATATGATGAATACGAAAAAGAAAAGCAGCGATGGCAGATTTGGCTCCCAAGTGATGACAACGTGCTAAGGAGTCTTTGTAACCAAAGCTAGGTGGTATTGATCCAGAATGACATAAATGGTTCAGTGGAACAGAATAGAGAATCTAGGATTATATCTCATTAAGTAAAGGAGTTAATATATAATAAGATAGTTAAATGCCGTTAAATAATATGTTATTTAATGGATGGTACTGGCATAACCATCTCTTTATCTGGGGTGAAGGAACAACACAGACTATCTTATATACAGTCAGAAATAAATCCCAGAATCTTCAAACACTTAAATGTAAACAAGCAATCCGATTTTGACAAGAAAATACTAGAAACTACTTATATAATCTTGGGTGAGGGAAGACTTCTTAAGCAACATTTGATACTCAAAAGCTATCAAGAGACACAAAAAAACATATTCTAAAACTTTGCTGTAGCAAAAATATGTGGGTAAGTCAATAGATTGAGGAGGGGTATTTATAACAGACGTGGGGTTACTGTCTGTAATATACAAATAACTCAGGAATTGGCAAGAACAACAAGGGGACATGGATTAAGAATATTAACATGCAATTCACAGAGAGCAAATGTAGACAGCCAGGCAAACGTATGAACGACAGTCCGTATCTGCTAGGGAAACGGCAGATTAAAGAAAGCAACGAGACATTGCTTTAAACCCATCAGACTGGTAAAAATAGAGAAGAATCATCTTACTACCAAGGATGTAGTAGAAGTGGTCTTCTTTCTCATAATACTGATGGAAGTGTGAATTGTGATGGCTTTATTTGGAAACAGACTGGCAAATTATAGTAAAAATAATTATACCTTTCTTCTAAGTAGCCTTTATCCTGGATATCTATCTTTTAGAAACAAAAGTATACACAGTCACAATATCATAGTGGCAAAATACTGAAAATGTGAATACCCATCGGTTGAAAAATGGCTAATTTATAGGATATGTGTACCATGTAATATGATGAAAAAGTTAGAATTGTATCAGAGCTGGCTTTGGAGGGGTGTCCGTGAGAACTTGATGAATGAGAAGCAAGATACGGAAAAGTATGTAACATCCAGTTGCAAGACAAAGAACCATTCCCCCCATATATGCCCCGTGTATAAACGTGTGAACAATGAACACTCTCATTTTCTAAGTTAAGGGGGTGGTGGGGTAGAGGTTGATGCGGATATTGGGGGTGGGGGCGGCAGGGGTTTCCAGGCCACCCACCAGTGATAAGTGTTAACCACGTCCTGGTTTTTCCTGTTGGGAAGCTGCAGAACACTGTGGTTTGAGGTTAACAATCGTGGCTCCTTCTCTTAGGTCTCCGATTTTTTTTCTTATTCTATTCTGTTCTTGTTTGGATGCCCTGATATCCTTTCAGATTTTATGAGCTTATTAATTAATTGTATTTAATGTTTTTCTTTTGTTTATCCTAAGACCCTGTGTGATTGTCCCTTTTCATGTCCTTGGCGATTCTTGGTTGTCTGGGGTCCTTCTCTTTGTGCCTCCTGGGTGCCCCTTTGTTCACTGGCATGTGTCAGGTCCAGGCAGGGGGTTGCTTGGCGGGATGGGCCAGGAGGTGGCCTCTCAGGTGTGGCTCCTGCATGTCCCTCTCGGCTCTCTTGAGCTGCCTGCATTTCCGGTGTTAGGACCACACTTCTGCTTTGGCTGCATGAAGTACAGAGTAGCAGTGGGAGAAGGGAGAAGTGGGAAATTTCCTGATGAATCACCACGCTTGTTGCCCTACCAGCAGTCCCTCCCACCCACCCCTTGGATCTCAACTCACTTCTCCTGAATTTCTGGCATATGGAGAATACTTTGCACCTGTACGGCAGCTCTCCCTGGATTCGTTTTTCTTTCAATCCCCACCCATCCCATTTCTGTTCAATTGATGATACTTTCCTACTTTCCCAGGACTCTTACGAATGTGATATTTAGTCTGGATGGAAGAGAGAGAGACACGTGCACTCAGAGGGCCATCTGGGTAGAAACTTGTAATGATCTCTCCAAGCCCTAGTGTGCTTATCTGTAGAGCAGGGATAATGACATTGCCTGTTGGTACTGTTAGGGTTACTGTGAAGATTAAAATAGGTGATGCTCTTAAAGGGCTTATAGAACAGCGTCTGTCATGCAGTCAGGATTCCATAACCGTTAGCTGCTGCTGCTGTTTTAAAAAATGAGATCATGCTGGACATACTAGATTTGCAGTGTATTTTTTTTCTCAGTTAATAAATCTAGGAAATCTTCGGACACCTGTCATGTTTCAAAAGCTCTGTAATGTTTACTGATATATCTAGGCACGAGTGTTTCTGTAGCTAAATTCCCAGAGTGGAATTCCTAGATCAAAGGACAGGAATGTTTACAATGTTCATAGACACTGGGAAATTGCCTTCTTTAGTACTGCACTCCTTTCCACGGGCTCCAGTTGTACATGTGAGCACCAGTTCCCCATGTTCAGCATCACCCCAGTTTATCAGTGTTTTCATCTCTGACAATATGGAAGGTAAAAATATAATATCTCATTTTGTGTCTTCTATCAGTGAGGTCAACTGTCTCTTCATATATTTGTATTTTTACTTTTATGAAGTGCTAATTCACATCTTTGTGTCCATCTTTCCTGTGGGTTAATTTTTCATTATTTATAAGAATTCTTGTAAAATAGGGAATTTAACCCCTTATCTGTCTTATTTTATGTCTTGTGTAGCAGCTTTTAATTTTAACATTGTGTTTTTAAATGTCTTTTCTGTGGTGACTTGGAAAGGTAAGAACCATTTATAGCATTCTTTCTTTGTGTTAAAAACCAGGTATTTTTCCACTTTAATTATGAAAGTTACACATTTTTCTAAGTCTGAAAAAAGAATTAGGGGAAAAAACAGAAGAAAAAAAACTATCAACCACAGAAGAAATATCAATCACTCTCAATATTTTGGCATTTTCTTTTTGTCTTTTGGGATGGAATATATTTTTATAGGTAATTAGCATCATAACACAGATACAGCCTTTTTTCATATATTCCAATATGTGATATATGACATTCCATTTTCTAAACATGCAATATCTTATGTCTTTTTTTTTAAGTTTCTAATTTTTCATGCAAGAGAGAAAAGGTGCTGGATATATCATTGTGCAAAAAAATTATTATTTTTTTTTTAAATTTAGACTTGTGTTCTTATGATACCTCCCCAGAAATGGGATTACTAAATCAAGGGATATTAGGATTTAAATACTTTTGGTACATATTACCAGTTTGCTAAAGTGTGCTACCAGTTCATGTTCCCATCAGCATGAAGACTGATGACCTGTCATCAGAGGAGAAGGGATAGCCACCCTGAAGATGTGGGGGAGGAGCCTCAGAAAGAGCCTCTGGAAGTGAGTTTGAGAGGTTTGAAGGACTGGGGAGAGAAAGAGGGAAGGGGAGAAGGTGGAGGTGAGGATAAAGGAGCCGGCAGGAGCCAGGGTTCATCAGGGCTGCCTGGGCTCCATGAGGAATTTGCAGTTTACACCTCAGGTTATGGGAAGCTGGCCTGCAGAGTTACAGGAAAGGGGAGAGGCTTGGTGTGACTTATTGTTGCAGGTGAGTGAGAGTGTTAGGAGGCTATTGCAGTGGCCTGGGTGAGAGAGGATAGTTAGAACACCTGGGTGATAATAATCCAGGATGGGAGGAACAGGTGAGGCCATCTATTCTGGAGATGGAGTCTAAGGCCTGCTGATGGACCCGGATGTGTTGGAGATTAAGAGAAGAGCAGCAGCCACGAAATTCAACTTGTACTGCCCGGTGGTCACAGAGAAGGGGAGGCCTAGCTGGGGAGCAGAGTGGAAGCTGAATCAAAGTTCCTATTAGGTCTAAGGTACCTCTGAGATCTCCAGGTGAGGGTGATGATGATGGTGCCCCAAGGGGAGGCCAGTGTTGAGTTGGCATTTGGGAGTCATTTGCATTTAGATGGTCTGCAGACTAAGGGGCTGGAGGACATCACTAAGGTGAGGTATATCTTCCTTGTGAAAATGCATTGGGGATCCTAAGGGCCTAAGTAATTGAAGGTTGGCAACACAACAGTTTGATGAATTAGGAGCTGTCTGTAAGCTGCCAGCCTATAAATGCTTTGAGGATATAAATAAATCCTTGGGTTTGGTCTAGTGCTTTGAAGCAGAGGAGATGCATGATATGATGGTTACTAAATGGTGTTTAAGAGTCAAGAGACCTTTCTTTCCCCCTTCTTGATGAAGCAATTTTCTTTTCAGATGCTTTGATACAGTGATTTGGTTGTATTAACTTATGAAGCATATAAACCACACATTGTCCCTTTTTTATAAGGCACTGGAAGGAAAGGCTAACTAACCCAAGTTAGGAGGGATTTGTTTTAAGACCTTGTGAGGAAATTCTAGACTTTATGTTATCATCACCAGACCTTGCCTGTGTTATGTAAAGACTTTTGCCTGTGTGATGTCATCCTTGTTTTGTTCAATTTATTCCTCCCCCTCCAAGCGTCCTAGTTTTTCCTCTACTGTAGCTGGTTCTGAACAAAACAGAGACACTTGGTCCTCCCCACCCTCCCCTCTAAGCATTTGGATTCTTTTCATTTGGTGACTTGTTCTTTTTAATTGATAGCTTTCTTAGCAATTTTTAAATAACTTTTCTTTTGATTATAACAGATTGAGACATTGGAAAAGATAAAATATAAAGCAGTGATCTTCCTGTAAATTCACATAGCCAGAGAGAGGTAATTGGTTACCATTTTGTTTTATTTCTTTCCAGTCCTTTGGCTATATTTATATTTATGTATATAGAAATAGTTTATGAATTTAGAATAATACTATAATATTGTTTAGAATTATGCTTTTTAGCCAATATTTTATAGTGAGCATTTTATGAGAGCTTGTAATACTGTTTTTAAAAACATGCTCTTTGAAGGCTGCAGGATATGCATAAATTCATGTTGGCTTTTTAAGGGGGAAAAAATCCTCAAGATGATCTCACTAATTGACAAATCCTTTTAAGATTAAAAACAAGAGCAAACAAAATACAAACACTGAACCATCTTTGGAATACTACTATGAAATTCAGATTTTATGTTCTTAATAAAATCTTGTTTTGGATGAGGTCAGTCTTCATGCTTTTCTTATTCCTTTTGGTTATGTTACCTAAAAATTGAATTAACTGTTTTAATATATTTCCTCTGTTTTCCATTGGAACACACTGATCCAGTGTGACTCTTTGTGGTATTTTGTAAAACCCCACCCTGCAAAGCAATCTTCTAATTGTAGTAAACAGTACTGAGCAATTTTTTTTTTTTTTTTTTGTAAAATGCCAGAAGTGCCAGGAGCTATCCAGAGATGTACATTTAATTGTAAGTAATATAGAATTAAAGGAACATCATGACTTTTTAACATTGTTTTGAAATTTGAATGTAGAAAAAAAAATTCCCAAGGATGCAAGCAAGACTGAAAGCAGCTGCTTTTGTTGCCAGACACCTAGCGGACCCACCCTTGGTCATTCACAGGTGTCCCTCCTGTGGCCTGTCCTTGGTCAGCGAGGTCCCTGGGGAATTCCCAGGGAAGCTACTCTTCCCTCTACTGTTTTGGTGAACTACATTCTGCCCAGATCGTGAAACGGAAGTGTCTGTCCTAAGACACCAGCAACCTTCTGGTCATCGAATCCAGGAGCTTTTATTTTCTTGGCACAATCCTCTTCAACCGCTGTGAGGCTCTTAGCCCTTGACTTTATTGGCCCCCAGCTCCACCCCCTTCCTCTCTAACCACTCTGCTTCTGTTTTGCCTTCTTCTCCAAGGCCCTAATCACATTTCTCTTTTTACCTTGGAAATGGAGAATAAGATTCAAAAATTATAAAAATGTAAACATATGCTTTTTTAAAATTGGGGATGTTTTACATAGTTCTATAGCTTACTTTGTTTTTTGTTTTTTTTTTACTTAACATGTGTTTCCCCACGTTTTAAAATATTCCTTGAGGACATGAACATATAGATGTCCGTAGTTTATTTTCTCTATGATCAAACATTATGGTTGCTTACCCTTTGTTTTGCTGTGTTTTATTAGTTAGTTTTAAAGAGACAAGGTCTTGCTCTATCTCCTAGGTTGGAGTGCAGTGGTACCAGTTCACTGTAACCTCAAACTCCTGGGCTCCAGCGATCCTCCTGCCTCAGCCTCCTGAGTAGCTGGGACTATAAAGCATGTTCCACCATGCCTGGCTAATTAAAAAAAATTTTTTTTTTTTGGTAGAGACATGTTCTAGCTCTATTGCCCAGGCTGGTCTTGAACTCTGGGCCTCAAGCAATCCTCCCTGCTTTGGCCTCCCAAAGTGCTGGTATTTCAGGCTGCTGCACCTAGCCACTTAATGTTTTTGAGTTTTGTTTTTGTAATGCCCTTTTTGGTCTGTATCACTGCACTTGCATCCCTGATCATCTCCTTAAGAAAGATTCCTTGGATTGGAATGATGAAATCAAGGGGATAAGTGTATTCAGCCCTTGTCTGCAGACTCCTCATCGCTAACTCCTCCTTTAGGCTTTCTTCCTCTTTATTTTTCTCAGTAGATTCCTAGCAGATTTCCTTGTTTTCAGTTTCCTCGCTGTAGGTTACCTGGCACCACTGCTCACCATAGTGACCCTGGAAACCCAGGCACCTTTGTGCCACCTCTGTGCCCACACCCCTCAAAGGGCTCCAATTACGTTCAACTACAAGCCTCCATACCTTCTTCCTGGATGCTCCACTTGCTGGGGGGACCTGTAGGGTCACGCTGGGGACGCTGTCAGCTTGTGGCACCGTCTTCCGTCAGACCTCAGCACTGCGGGGCATCTCTTGACTTGGCCCATCTCTGCTCTCCCCTGCTGCACTCTGGTTGTTCCAGACTTTGGTGTTCTTGGCTTATTCTCTAAGCCCTTCGAGCTCAGCCTGTGACCTTGTCTTCTACTTCTTTGGAAAACAAAACAAAATAATAAAGCAGCCCTCAGTTGAGGAAATACTGTAAAATCCCCTTCCCTCTCCCTCTTTCCTTCCTGTCTGCAGCAGCATGTGTCCGTCCGTCCTCCCACGTTGCCTCGGAAGCGGCTTCCCTCCTTCTCTCCCAGACCTCTGACACCTTTGCTGTGTGCATCAGGCCCTGTCCTGTTAAACCAGGGGTCCTCCACGGGGGCAGTTTTGTCTCCCAGGGGACACTTGGCAGCGTGTGGAAATATTTTGGTTGTCACACCTGGGGAGAGCTGCTACCTAGTGGGTACCGGCCAGGGGTGCTGCTAAACATCCTATGCGCAGGACGGCCCCCGCAACCAAGGATCACCCCACATGTCAGTAGTACCGAGGGTTAAGAAAGCCTGTTTTGTTTCTGGCCACCCTTCGTCGGTTATCTGATTTCTGTGTCCTTGTCTGTTTTCACTATAGCCTGTAGGGTGGCAGTTTTCATTTGGGGATACTCGGGAGATGAGAACAGTTCCAGGCTCCCCCCAGTCAATTGTGTGGCGGGGGACAGGTGGGGACACTGGATTAGGGCTGGGTGTTGGGGATGAGACCACTCTAGCGCCCGTTCCTAGGTCATGTTGCTGCCAGGGTTGGGCCCTGATTTTCTCCTCTAGACAAAGGGAATTGAACTAAGACTTCTAACATTCCCTCCAGTGATAACGTTTATTAATTTAGTGCTAAGATTGTCTCAATTCAGTTGCATTTTAATGCGAGTTTGGCAGAAGCTAATTTCTGTGCGTGAAGGAGAGAGACGTAGGTGACAGGGAAGTGGATGTAAACCACTTGTTCAATGAGTTTGACTAGGGTGGAGGTGGCAGAATTGGAGTTGGAAAGGTCAAGTGTAGCCTCCCCCAACCCCCGTCCCCATGAGGTTTTTCTCTGCATGTTTCGAGGCCGAGCCTCACTGGACACAGAGGCAGTGGTGCGGGTGCTACAGTGGAGTGTCCAGTTGGGGGAGAATGGTTATTAATCAGAAATCTGAATCGTGTCCATTAACATTCTTGGAATGAGACAATCATTTGATTAGTGTGCTAGTTGGTTAGGGCTAAGAAAATAGTGCAGACTGGGTGGCTCAAATGCCACAAATTTATTTTCTCACAGTTCTGGACGCTGGAAGCCCGAGATCAGGGTGTTGAAAGGATTGGTTTTGTCTGAGGCCTGGCTCCTCTGCTTGCAGGTGGTCGTCCTCTCTCCGTCTTCCTCCGTACCTGTCTATGTCCAAATTTCCCTTTTATGAGGACACAGTCATATTAGCACCTGCCTTAATGACCTCATTTTAACTTAATTACCTCTGTAAAGACCTGTGTCCAAATACAGCCACTTTCTGAGGTATTGAAGACTTCAACATACGAATTTTGGGTGAATACAATTCAGACCATCACAGTCGGGTAACATTGGGCAGTATAGGTGCTTTTTATGTTTAAGGGAACAGCCAATTGTTAAATAACTTACTCAATTTGTTTAGGTATATTTTCCTATAGTGTATTGTGTTTTTTTTTTTTAACCTTCCAGCCAGCATGTAAATCTGAAACGTTGAGTCTTAATTTTACAATTTTAGATATAATCAAAGAAGATGGAATACCTATTCTTAAATTCAGTCTGCTTAGCACCTGTGTGCCCTTTACCTGCTGAATACTAAAAACTCGAGGTGTTTCCCTTGTTTTGAGAATTGGACAGAAAAGGGTCAGCCTCTCCGGGAGGGTGGGCGTTTCCGGTTGTAACCTGGGGCCCACTGGCTCCAGGAGGCCCTCATCGATCCGCCCACCCTCAACACCCTCAAGCGGTGGTTGGCTCCCCAGGTGAGCTGTTTGTTTTTGTGCTCCTTTGGGAATCCCAGCCCTTGAGCGCTGGGGGGAACTTGAAAGTCTAGTTCACATGGTTGCTCAGCTGACATACCAGGGACACTTCATGAGCATGCCACCAGATTGAGTGAATGCAGAAAGTTAGCTTTTTGCTACAACTAGGGACGCTTTCAATTCCAGCCACATCTGCTGGGGTGGGGGTAGGAGGTTTCCTGGCTTAGAGAGAGGAGAGTGTGACTTCTTCAAGCAAAAGGAAGGAGGAGTAGCCACCTAATGCCAGTCCCAGCCAGGGAGAGAGCACACACTTGACTTTCCCTCGGGAGTTCAGCAGTGTGAGGGTGGTCAGGTTACCAAACTACCCCCCAAACGAGGCCAGGGTGCTGCACGCACTAGGGTTGAGCTCTACTGGCTGCCTTCGGTACCCTTGACAGCTGGGATTTTGAAAACTGGGGTTGCACACCAGGTTTGGGGATTTGCAGAGTGGGGCTGTCTCTCATCTGACGCTGACTCCTCCCCTATTGATTCTGTTTTGGGTTATAGTTTGCGTCATAGTTATTTCTGTCCCTGCCTTCTCCCCACCCCAAGACTGGAAGCTCTTTGAGGGCCAGAAGACCTTCAGTGCAGGAACCAGATCAAAGCCGAGTTAGCTGGTAAAGGGTGAAGGCTGACTTCTGTCTGTAATGCCACAAAACTCTGGTGCAGCTTTAAATAAACAAAACAGCCCAGCCAAACCTAGAGTCATTCACAAAACCTTGTGACCTCTGCTTATTGCCCAACCTGTGTGATAAGCCCACTGAGGGCTGTCATTTGGAGAAAGAGACTCCGGGAACAACTGCAGGTAACTTTGAGATAAGGCAGGGTGTGATGATGTAAGCTAATTGCTGAGCTGGGTGGAGTTACCTAATCCTTACGATAGGGGTGGAGCTTGACTCTTGCTAGCTGTCATTGAAGTGAATCATCAGTATAAGTAGCAAGCTCTGTGCATTCCTTCTCAGTTGTGTTAAAACTCGCTGGTGTTCCCAGAGTAGCCGCAGAGGTGTGTGTGGATACTGCCTGGAAACAGGGAAGGAAGACACCGCGGCCAGGGAGCCCCAGGGTCACCGAGGTAGATTTCCATCAGAACAGATGCCTCGTCTTTCGTGAGGCTTGAGGAAAATTATAGGTAAGAACAAAGACTCCTCTGTATGTTCGTTATGTGAATGCATAACATCTCTTGGCACGGAGCTGGATTTTGGTGTAATACTCTTTTTATCTCAGCGGCATTATTCTAGCACATACCAAGATTTTCCATTATAAATGCTCTTTGGTGTTTGGAGTTAGCTATAGTTGGTCAATTTTTGCTCTCCTTATGTATAAAAAGGATGGGAGGCAAAGAATGAAACTGGAAAAGAGTTGTGATCTGAATTCTGATTCCCTATTCTTTGCTTCTTATCTCTGTCTTGATTATTTGGGAAAATATACAATTTTTATTTTAGAAATGTAAGTAATAACACAGATACTTTTTGTTTTCTGTTTGAAAGTAATGGAAAATGTAGACCACTTAAGTTCTGTGAATATTCTCTGATTTAGAAATCTTGGGTTTGGGAGGAAACAGTTGTGTTTTTCTTCTTGTTCTGTTTTGGGTCTCGATTCTCTGAGTATTTCTGACTTCAAAGCCTCCGTGGAGAAGAGGGGGATACCAGCTGTATTTGGTTTGAAACGAAATACCATCTTAGGTCATGAAATGGCTTGCTTACAGAATTTGAATTTTTGGTTAGTAGCAATACATGATTATGCTAAATGCACTTTGTTGTTGTTGTTGTTCAAGAGAACAAAGATCAGATCCCAGAACATATCCAGCTGAGGTTTTCCTTTGGGTTTCGCTACCATTTTCCCACCCATACTACTCATACATGTGAATTTACTGTGCCATTAGCACGTGATTTTTCTGTTTCTTTACTGTCTCATTTGATGGTGAGTCATAAACTGTTAGTTAACTAGTTAGTGTATGTCCATATGTTGCCAAAGCTTGAAATGAATTTGAGTGTGGGCCACACCTTCGCATTAATGAGCCAGGTAACTTTCAATAAAGTATTCCTAATGTCCTTAAATGCTAATTAAGATGTCTGGAATTCTAAGAGGATAAAAATATATCAACAATGTGAGATATCAAGGCCTACAGTCAAATCTGAGTATTCTTTAATGGAATACTTCTTTTCTCATTGAAAAGTACATTGTCTACATGCATTTGAGTGGGATCCTGCCAGTCGAACTACAAAAGCAAACAAATAACTAAATAAGTGGAATTTAAAGCACCTACATGGTATCCCCCAGGCTGGTGAGTTTATTAGGAAGTGAAAGAGTAGCCATGATGCTGTGTGGTGGGCTTTTTAAATTTTTATTTTAAATGTCTGTGAGGAGGACAAGGTGAACTTACTTAATTCCTTTGGGAATCTGAGTAAAATGATGATGAAGTCAAGAAATGGGGAATGAAGAAATGCTTTTTATTTAATTAGACAAAAGAAAATAAATGGGAATCATTATCAGTTAAAGATGTTATGGCTTTCTTGAAATTTTTTGTTGTTGTTTTCATGAAAATTTGCCTTTTTAACTTAAAGGTTATTTTGGAGTCCTATATTACAACCAAATGTTGATTTAAAACAACACATTTAGGACATTCTCTTGTCACTGTGGAATATAATAAAAAGATATAAAATGAAGGCAGGAAGGAAATTATATGAAATTCCATGACTTGAGTATAGAGGTTTTGTTCTAAAAAGGGTTGGCGGATGTGGCCGTGGTGGGAGCCCTGTGTATTTGATATCATAGAGGCAAGAGATAGAACAAAACGCCTTTGTGGTTATGACGGTTCTGTTGGGATGGGAGGGAGGGTTGTTTTGGTTTTTTACTATTTCATTCCAGGCAATGTTTGTTTTGTCTGTTAGGGCTTTACCAAATCAGTTATCCGGTGAGGCATTTACATATCATTTCTTTCGCCTTGGTGGCAGTCTCCTCTGTGTGTTGTGAGTTGGCGTGAGCGCTAGTCAGGGCGAGGGCTTACCTTTCTCCAGGTGGGCTGAAAGCGAGCGCTCACCTGGGATCCCAGCAGTTGCTGAGGCCATTGCCCGCAGGGTGCGGGCAGAAGCACGTGTCCTCAGTTGTTTTCAGACTCTGTCTTGACTGTGTTCCCAGTGGCTCCGAATTCCACCGGGGGTCACTGGGCACACCCTCGCCCACAGTAAATATTTGTGCTTCCTCCGTGCCCAGCCTGCTTCGCTCGGTTCCCAGGAGCACAGGTGGGCAGGGGGGTGTGGGCAGCAGCTCCCAGGTGCCATGCACAGGTGCCACAGAGAGCATCTGGGCACCGCCTGCCGACATCCACTGCCCGCCTCTGCCCCTTCTATGCTGCGCCTTCACACTTTGCGGAAGCACAGGTACCGTAGAGTCAAGTGGAGTCAGTGAGGCTCCCCATCACAGAAGTCCGTGGAAAAGCGTGGCTTTCCGTGATGGGAGCCGTCTGGCTCACTCCACGATTACTCATTCGGCCTGCTGCGGGTGAGAGGATCACATGTAATTATAAACAGCCTCCTCTGACTAAGGCCAGTGACTGGAAACCCTGTCACGTTATCAGAGGGCAGTTGGTCATAGATTTTTGGGCAGAGGCCGTTTAGAGTTCGGGGGTGTGATCTTTGGGAGCCTTTGCCAGTGCAGGGATTTTGGACCTTTCCGTTCAATTCACAAGGTCGAGGGGTTTTTGTTGGCCAAGATCTGCCACGTTAAGTTGGCAGACTTGAGACCTGAAGGAAGTCTCTAGCTTTGTTAAAGGCAGTGGCCTGGCAGGCTTTAAGGCATTTTAATATATGGCACTTCTTCTCTTTTGCCCGGTTTTGCTGCAGTTTTCAGGGGCCTAATTGTATCTGAGGTTAATCAGTGAGTGATTTATTGGAAAGAGATTTACTCTCTTTGGACACTGTCCTGTCTGGTATTATATTTGTGTGACTACTCATTTTAATTCATTGAAAAGGCTGTTTAAGTCACTTGCCTTGTTCATTACTTGAAAATAATTTGTTTTCTTGTTATTCTCAGTTACCAAATATTTATTTATTTTTAAAAATCTACCCAAGATAGTACCTCACAAATATTTATTAAGTATCTTTTGTGATAGACACTGAAGGGTACTTGTTTTTCCCATTCACTTGTCAGTTTTTAGTGAGCTAAATTTTTCTTTAAGGTCGATTTGTTTTTTCCCACTCTTGTTTTCACTTGATTTGTTTGTTTATTTTTAATGTATCCTTTAACAGCCTTGAAACATTGGGCTGAGTGAGGATAGTGATCAAAGACAAGTAATTGATTTGTAAGATTAATCAGACCGGGGAAATGCTCCTTAATTTTGTTAAGCTGGTTTTAAATAATTAATTTTCTTTTTAATTCTTTGTTTATTGATGGGAGGCCACTCACCCCAGGCAGAATGGTTTTCCTTGTGTGTGTGCCAGGGGAACTCTCTGTTTCTGGGAAAAACAAAGAATGTAACAGCTAGAAAGATTATGAAAGCTGAACGGTATGAGTGTCAAAGAGGGGGAGTGGGGGGAAGAGAATGAGAAGACAAGACACAGTCAGGGCCCTGTCACCTGTGTGGCACTGCAAATCCCTGGTGATGATGAATTTGTCTCCTTGTAGGGATATTGCCATTAAAATTTGATTTTGAGCATGACACAGGACTGAAAGCTTGGATGACAAAGCCAGCATCTCAGTTTAGCAATAACCAGTTTAGGGAGGAAAAAAAAGCCTTATGAACTCCACAGTGAGATTCAGCAGAGCGGTGTGGGCGGGACACCCTGGGCAGGGAGCAGCCCAGCCTCTTCATCTGCCTAATCCTGGGTCTTATTCTTGTCACAGTTAAATCGCCTCTTTGTTGTGCTTATGTACATCTATATTTGGCTCTGCTGCTTTTTGGGGGGAGGGGAGAAGCGTGGGCTAATTTGCAAGCTCCCAAATGGAGAGTGCACCCGTTGGAGTCTGATAGCCTCCCAACCTTAAGATGAAACTCGCTCGTTGACTCAGCAAATACGTACTGAGCCCCCCGGGGCCACTTCCCATCTAGGTGCTGGAGACACCGGCATAAGCAGGAGAGGCCAAGTGCTCACTAGGGCTGGGGCCAGCGACCTGCACAGCCACCTGTGGCCACCTGCCTCTCTGCCTGCAAGGAGCTTCAGCCTGGTGGGGGCCGCCCATAATGACCAAGTGAATAGCTAAACTGATTAGAGATGGTGTTAGGGTGGTAAAAAAAGAAAAACAGAGATCAGGATAAGAGAATGACAATTGCATGGGTGGGCGAGCTGTTCTAAGACAGTACACTTTTGTTTGCTTCTGGCATCATGGCCTCTGACAGTTTCCAATGTGGCTGTTTTTGGTTAGCATGGAAGTTGTGGCTGACATGAGGTTAGTGGTTTTAAAAAAAAACTTACTTTAAAAAAATCTTTTAAAACATCTTTCCCGCAGAAAGCTATCAACGATTATGCCTAGCAGGGAAAATGGTCATTGATCTCGGAGCAGAATGAAAGGCTATTTCCTGGAAAAAAGTATGTCCACTCATCCAAGATGGCCCAAGGATCATCTCATCTAATACTGGAAGCTGGGAATATCCTCGGAGTGAATTAATTATTCTGCCCTCTGAGAGTTGTGGCAGTTTAGGTAAAGGGTTGAACTTGAGGCTGTACCACTGGCAGCCAGAGTACTCTTTATCTCTCAGTTGCCTCCTTTGCCAAGTGGAGTTGCGTGAGATTAAGCAAGGCTCTAGTTTTTCTTTTTTTTTTTTTTTTTCTTCTCAAGTCAAGACTTATTGTAGTGATCCATCAAATCAGGCCTGGTAGGTCGATGATGATTCTGCAACCGTAGGATAAATACTGAGGGGGGAGGGCGAATGTGAGCACATAGGCAGAGCGACATGTTACTTCCCAGGCGTCTTCATTCAGCACCACTGAGAACAAAACTGTCTTCTTCTGAGTTTCTAAGTGAGCAAGAGCATGAGTTCCTGTGCTATGCCTGGGGACAGGGGAAGCCCTCGAGACCTCCTGTGGTCTAAATCTGACCGGTGCTAACAGTCACCCAGGCTCGCCGAGTGCTGGCCGCTGTGCTAGAGCAAAGGGCGTGCGTCCCCTCATCTCATGGGGGCCTCACTGTCGTAGCTGAGGGAAATCGTGACATCTGATTCTTTCGAGTTGCTAGTGGCAGAGCTAAAAAACAAACCTGGGTGCGTCTCACCTTAGAGTGTGATGCTGATGTGTTATCCTGAATCAAGTACACTAAAGCAGCCATTGCAGGAAGAAGTCTGATCTTTGTCCAATGTCCAACTGTTGTATTTTAGCTAGGGTCTGCCCCTCCAGTGAGTGACATATTCCTTCATGTTGCTGCTCAAAATCACAGATTTCACAAAACCAGAAAGGTCCTCTGCAGCCAGCACCTGCCTCCTGTACCCTCTGACATCAGTCCTCCTGGCTTGTTTTGTTTTTTGTCTCTTTAGATCTCTGTCATCTTCTGACATTGTGGATGCTACTAATTGAGTCTGCCGTGTTTGCTACCTGTCAGAATGTAAACTCCGTGGAGGAAGGGAGTCTGGTCTGTTTTCCTCCTTGCTGTTTCTCAATGGCCTAGGATAACAGGCCTGCCAGGTAGTGGTCCCGGCCGGTGAGAATTTGTTGGAGGAGAGAATGAGAGAGGAAGGCAGACCCCGAGCCTTAGGAGGGTCTGCAGAGGGAAGGGAGGGTCCCGGTGGTCTTCCTGAGGGCGTTCACAAGGACTTCGTGATCCTGATTTTGGTCATTTGGAGGCTGTGATTTCCTCTGAACTGTCAATACTTGGAGGTGAGTTGTCAGTAGGCCACCTGCTTCTTACCTTTATGTATTAGTAAAATGGAATTGGCTGTGCGGCTCCCACTGCTTTGAGATCAGTCTAATTGCCAGACATCCCTTCCTGCTGTAAGGCTGGACTTTGCCTATCTTTCAGAAAGAGGTCTGTCCACAGGGGAATAGTTTTGTGAAGCTCCTTACATCTGTTGATTGAGGTTACGAATGTTTTACCCATTGTGAGTTTTTCCCACCTAATTGCTGTTCTAATTTCCAGTGCTCAACATGCTGCAGTTACATGTTCCATTGTGGTTTCACTTAGCCTTAATCCTTTATTAATTGCCTCTTGTTCAAACTCCCTGAGAGCAGATTATCCTTCACTTTCGACTTCTGCTCCATTGCCATTGGATTTCTTTGTTTCAGTCATGACATCAGAGAAACAACCAAGGGTGGGTTGGTAACAGCAAGTGAGGCTGTTTTATTTTTCTCCAACGTATGCCTGTTATAGCAGTATTACACCTTAAAATGATACTGCTGGCCGCTGTCCAGCTTGTGAAGTCTGTTTGCTTAATGATAGACAGTGGTATTTCCCAGCATCTACCTAGCACAGAGCTCAAGATTTACCCCAGACCCTGCTCCCCAAGTGCCTAACCTGCCCTGGGGCCATCACGCTGCCCTGTGAAGCAGTTCTTCGTCGCAGAACTACCTGGTGACTGGAATGTTATGTGCACAAGTGACTGAGACATGGCCCTGTCCACAAGGAGCTTCCAGAGCAATAGTAGAAATGGACACGTAAGGTGACACTTGCCACACTTGCCCTACAGAGAGGCTTCTGCCAGCAGGAGTGGAGCTTGGCGGGCAGGAGGTCGTCTTGGGGACAGTGGAGCTTGCTGTAAGGGTTAGTTGCAGGACATTTCCAGCAGAAGAGAAAGCACAGTATCTTCTGAGAACCAAAAGTCAAAGTCGCTCAACTTGGCTAACTATATAAGGCACATGGAAGATGGTACTGGAGGGGCAGGCAGGGGCCAGAGCTGGGCATGGATGCCACGGTAGTTTGGACCTTATGTTGTAGGTTACAGAGAACCAGTGCAGAGTGGGAGGCTTAGGCAATTTGGGTTAATACGTGGCTGTATTAACAAGATGTGGAAAAGAAGAGATTGGGGTTTGTTGTGAATTTCGTCCTCAAGGTGCTTAATCAATGACGTTGGGGTGGCCAGAAGGGGCCCTCATTTGCTTGCCTGATGCTCACGTCTGAGACCAGACTTGGCCATTGGTTAGTGGTTAATAGTCAAGGAAGAGGAGGTGTGCATGGGGGTGGGGTGTGAGCCCACCCAGGGACAGCTGCAGAGTGAAGAGAGACTGGGCATGCAGCCTTGGGGAGCATCCACGTATAACTTGGTGCTTCTCAGGTCTGCATTCGTTGTGGCAGAGTCCATGTGTTCTTCCACACCTGTAACGCTTTGCTGAATGTGCAGTATTCGATATCCTTAGAGCCTTGCCACTCCCACCAGCTGTGTTGGCATCACCTGGGAGTTGGTTTAAAAAAGCACATTCTTGGGGCCCATCTCGCACCTGCAAATCAGACACTGCATTCTAGCCAGCTCCCCAATGTCACTCTGCACAGCCAGGGCCAGGAGACTCTTGCTGCTGCTGTGAAACGTCTTTTTCCAATCACATGAGGCAGGGAAGCCTTTTCTTCTCCTTTTGTGATCTTTATAGGAACTATTTACCTTTTAAAACTTCCTCAAAAGTATGGACTACAGAACATATATAGAGTGTAAATCTAATTAGCCATTAATAAGTGGTATTTGGCTAGAATACATTGTCATCTCCATATAGATACCAAGTCTTTCATTGAGATGGCATGTGTCTGGTTAGGGTTTGGGGCTCACTTAGGAGGAGGTTCACTGCCAGAACATTAATTGTTGGGGTCTCACATTGCTGCTTCAGTATAGCCACAGTATGTTGTCCCTGCAGGATGAGAATGTCCCTGTGCACGTTCCCATGGCCTGTAGAATGCAGCACGCTTTATGCTCCCTGCTGACCCTGTGGGGAGAGAGCTGTTTCTGTCTGTGGGGCTGCTTGCTGCATCCACAAGTGGCATATATTTGATATAATTGCCGTGGCTCTTTAATAGTCTCTGATGCCATGTCAGTGGCACAGAAATTGGAGGTTAATTCCAACAAATGTTTTCTCAATCATTTGCCTATATTGAGACCTATTTAAGAGTTTGTTTAGTATGTGAAGACTCAATCCAGATTGAGGCCTATACATCTTTATTTAAAAGAAGCTTTTTCAGGATTGGGGGAAAAAGGTCAGCAGCAGACATAAAAAATGACCCTGAGAATTTAAGTCTCTGGAATAAAAATTTATAATGGTACATAATGAGCTAGGGGCCCATTTTATAATGCGAACTCTCTTTCTGGTTTGTAAGTGATTATCAACAGTCTAATAAGAGTTTCTGGAGTTAACTGTTTTCTTATTTTCTCCCTGAGTCCTCAAACATTAATATTTCCTATGTCTTTTAGATTTGAATATTTGAGGTTGTCACACATGAGTATATCAACTCCACAAGTTAGTTAAGATGTTCATGCTTTCGGTTAAAAGTGGCTCATGATTTTGGTTTTTGGTATCGGTTGATACTGCTGAAATGAGGTGCACTGTCTGTGGTTTTTTTCTGTGCCATTTTGTTGTTTGTTTGAGAATATTTGAGTTTAGAACTTAGGGCCCTCTGGGAAATGACTTTGTGGTTCCCACATTGTGGAAAAATGAAGAAAATGAAGCAAGTTCAGGAAAATGGGACATACAGAAAACAAATTCTGTATCTAGTTATTCATTGTCAGGTATGAGATAAACGTGCCGAGAACTCTACATTTTGGCAACTTGGGAAAGACCATGTTTCCAAATACATAATCCTGGGAAGAAGTGAACCTATTATAGTGTTTGGTAAGAAGTCAAGGAACCAAGACATATTTATCAAGAGCCCATTTGGTGCAAGGTTCTCTGAAAAATACAGACACGCTTAAGATGTAGACAGTGGCCCAAAGTGACTTGCAGCAGGTTCAAGAGAATTAAGATTTATACACTTGAAAAGGAACAAACAATACAGAAAGGCACAAGATTCAGTGGCAAAAAGAGTGGTCTAAATAGACTGTAGAAGTTAAGAGAATGGAGAGTCTCACTATTATAGGATGGTTTGTCCTGGGAAGGTGAGGAGGAGGAGGTGCTGGCTGCCTGGAGCCTGGAAGAATCAGATTTCCGTAGGGGTAAGAGGAGAAAGTGTAGAGAATCACCAGTGAGTGAGGAGACACCAGGGCTGGGTGGGCTGCTGAGGTTGAAGTTATTAGATTGATCTGTTTGGAGAACCAAATAGATGTGGCTGTTATTGACAAGTAGTTTAAATTGGATTCTCCACTCAATGCCTAATAGAAATTCTAAAGCATAGGGCAAAAGTGAAAGAAGGACCCGTGTTCTGTTGTCACACATAACAGAAGTCTGACCTCCACAGTTATTAGGGGAAAGGTACATTTTGTTCTATGCAAATTCTCTTTAGCTTTGCCCCATGGTTATTTAACATATTTTTCTTCAGGGTCACAGGGACAGGGAGAAACATATATCCATAAAACAGAGTCATCTGGTGGTATAAACTCTTAATGTTCAAGCAGACACTCTGATGAGGGAGGGGTGGTGTACACAGGAACAGTACCCTACTCATGATAACAGCCTGCCCTGGGTTTTCATTAAAGGCCCATCAAAATCCATTCTCACCTAAGACAGTAATTTAAGGGAGGATTTTTAAAAATTAGAAGGCCCTCAGATTTCTATCAGATTAACTATGCTAAGACCACCAAGATCCAAATGCACATCCTTTTTGGATGAGTCAGACATAAGGAAAAATCTCCAGTGTGTGGCCAGCTTTCAAGATGTAGTAACAGACTCCGGTGTTCATGCTCATGGGCTGGCCAGCCAGGATTTCTAATGCTTCATTTCTTTTAAAAATTTCCTTTCTTCTTAATAATATATGGGCCCAGGGGTTCCGAATGTGAGTACCTGCCATGTATTTATCTGCATAACTGGGGAAAATATGCATCCCCTGATACCCGTGTTCTCTCTAGCATTGGGGTTTGGGGCATTCTCTCACATTGTAGCCTTCTACTGATCATAAGTTTTTCTTTCTGTGATAATACTGTGAAGCACAATTGTTTTCCTCTCGATTTTAAAATTCCATTTTAAGAAGTCTTGTGGGGGTATGGTGTAGTGCTCAGAATAACAGAAAGTTCAAGTGTCTGGTGGTTTGTTTGCATGTTTAATAGACTTGAAGATAAAACTTCAAAAGATTTATTTTGCAAAATATTTTACTGAGAGTTGAGGGGGTACTTTTGTCTCCCCGAGGAATCCCAGGATTTCACAGGCAGTCTCGTGTTTTTGATAGCGGGCCGAATGTGGTTGGCAGGGTGGCGTTAGGAATACACATGATTTAAGTGTTCTTTTGCAACTTAGTGCAAGTGCGCGGTCCCTTATCTGTCATTCCAAAGTGCAGAAAGCCCTGGAAACTGAAAACATTTCTGTAGGTTTATAGGAACAAAACCCGACGTGAACAGACCTGCGAGTGTTTCTGGGCTGTACACATGACACTTCATGCAGCCCTTCGTGCCTCTTGTCACACAGATACTAATCTTTGACTGTGGGCCCTGCTGGGGATGCTGTGTAATGATTGGAATAATCACTGAGTCATCCTTCTAAAATGAAGAAAAAGTCAGAATTCTGGAGCACATTTGGCTTCAGAGGTTTCTGATAAAGGGGTGTTAGTTTGCTAGGGTTGCCATGACAAAGCGCCCTGGACTAGGAGGCTAACGACATTTATTGGCTGATGGTTCTCCAAGCCAGAAATCTGACACCAAGGTGTCGGCAGGGCCCCGGGAAAAGTCCTTTCTTGCATTTTCTAGCTCCTGGTATCCGGCGCAATGCTTGGCGCCCTAGGCCTGCTGCTGCGTCGCTCCAGCTGTGTTGCTGTCTTCTCCCTGGGCCTTCACGTCCACTTCCCTCTGCACCTGGCATTTCTCTGTCCAGATTTCCCCCTTTTCATAAGATCACCAGTCATACTGAATTAGGGCCCAACCTTGTGACCTCATTTTAACTTGATTACCTCCATGAAGACCCTCTTTCCAATCCAGGTCACATTCTGAAGTACTAGGGGTTGAGACTTCAGTGTATCTTTTTGGGGAACACAGTTCCCTGTCCCATAAAACAGAGAGGGAATGGTTCAAGACAGGCTGCTCCATTTTGTGTGTGTGTGTTTGCACCAATGCCAAGTCCAAGACCTTTGCCTCATGGCTTGCCTGGTGCCCCAGGGAATGTGTGTAAGCAGCAGCTGCTCCCCTGCATGGGTGTCACCTTTGGAAGATGCCGCATCTCCTGGTAGTCCCGTGTGAGGGAGGAATCCTTCCCCTTGGAGAAGCTTGTCTGTGAGAAGAAGGGCGGGTCTTGCAGTGAGAACTGAACTGGGTGTAGAGTAAGTTCCTGAGGTACCTCTGGCACCGTTGTCACTCCCACCCCTGAGAAGTCTAGAATGTTCCCAGGTATGTTGAAGTTTTATACAGAAAGTGCTTAGGACGATGCTTGGCTTGTAATAAACACTTGGGTGGTGAGGTTGACACTTATACATGGGACATGCTTACCAGTGTACATAACCTTGTACCAGTAAACTCCATTGTCCCCTGTGTGCTGGGTAAACGGACCCTGTGAAACCACTCTCAGCGGCATGACACTGATAACAGGTGTGTGTTATTCACTAACTTGAGTGGTGTCCCCTTTGGCTGAGACCTTTGTCCTGAGCACCAGGTACACAGGTGCTCAGCAGGGTCCCTCCCTGGGGTGCTGAAGGGATGCTGTGAGCGTCCATGTACGCATCTTTAGTCCTAGTATCCCGGGAGTGATGGTGGCAGTGAACTGCAAGCCACGTTCTGGGAACTGATGACTCTTCCAGAATTAATTAAAAGTGTCTTTTTCTCCTTGTTTAGTTAATAAAGGCTGCATTCCCCGAGGAGTTCTTTACTTTAGAACTTGCTCCCTTTTCTAGTTAGACACAGCTCGGCGTTGACTCCACTTTGGCATCAAGTTCAAAGGCCCTGTGCTTGACCAGCGTCATTTTCTTTTTGATCGTAAGGACATGGGTGAGATTAGCCGTGGAATTGACTTTCAGGGTTGTGAGAGAATAATTAGTTTGGAAGTCTGTTCCCATGCTTGATTTCAGTGCAGTTCTGTGTCTCTGTAGGTGTTTTGTAGGCAACTTACTTTATAAATCGAGGATGGAAGGAGACAGTTGATAAAGAGAATAAAATAACGAAACAGTTAAGAATGTATTTTTGAACTTTTGTTTCTTAAAGTTCTAGCTGGATTCGCTTTTCTTCTTTTAATCACAAGGGAAGTGGGTGAGCTAGTCTGGTAACTCGGTATTCCACCAGGCTCGTGTAGGAACAGATCCTATCTTGGAATTTTTCTCTTTGCTTTCTGGTTTCACCAACCATTCATTTCCTTTTCCTTATCCGTGCAATGGGGATACGGAAATAATCCTTGCTGGGGTTGTTGTAGGGATTAGAGATGGCATCTCTGTGAGGCACCAGGCACGATGCTGTGTATACCCAGAAGGTGCTTAATAAAAGATACTGGAAGTTATTACCGTTGCTCATAAAGTTTTTCCTGCATTTCTGATCATTTTAGAAAAATCATCATTTAGAAACTTCTTTGAGTTCTTAATATATACCGCCTTTCATAAAGGCAAAATCCGCATTATGAACGCTCTTGTCTGACTCTGGTCTTTGGAGGGGAGGGGTGGACGGCCTCTTTGTGGGCAGGGTCTGTGTCTGTTTGCCTTTACCCCCTGCCTCCCACTTTGGTGCCACCTTGGTCCTTTGTGCCTGGTGGGCACTCCATGACCATTTGAGGAATTAAATCAATTTCGAACCAGTTTCCAAAAGGGAACAGTTTTTTCCCCTTTTCCTTGTGGCCTTATGAGTTGCTATATCTCTTGGCTCTAACAAAGTATTTATGTCATAAAAGAAAGATGTTTTCTTAACCTCTAGTAGTTGCACATATATGGGGAGAATACATAATAGAAGATGCTGGCGATAAAGGCAAGTCATAGATTATCTTTTTTTTTTTTTTTGGCTGTGTGGATACTTCAGTAATCTTTAAGTAAAATTTTTCCTTTTAGTAACTTGCACTGAATATTTATCCCACCAGAAGATTAGAGAATATTGGTCTTGAACAACGTTTTTTAAAAGAAGAAACTCTTTTAGCTTAAATACTTTTATGAACCACCACGTATGCTCATGCAGTCGCCCCTGGTTCCCCGGGGTATCTGTGGCCCAAGGTTGGGACCCCTAAGGGACTGGTTATAGATGGGGACCCCCAAGGGACTGGTTATAGATGGCAAGGGCAGGGTACAAGGAGGAAGTCAGTCTTGGCTAGAGATTTCGACTTGACTAAGGAGGTCTTAGAATGCAGGTAAACCACTAGTTGCTCCAAACAACAAAATCTGAAGTATCCAAAAGTGCATTTTTCAGCAGCTTCACAGAATATGCCTAAGTCATAAAGTTTCAGTGCCTTTTTTTTCCCTGCTTAGGACCAAGATAAGAATGCATTTGACTGTAATCTAACGCTTGCTCTCTTGTGTTTCAAAAACCATACATATTTAAGATAAAGTAGCTCATTGTCAGTATTGGTGACGGGGGATGTATTTCAAAGTATACTTCATGCCTTTAAGTAAATCTTGAGGGCTGGGACATATGTACATATTCTTTCAAAAATCTTCAATAGTCATCTATTTTAGGCAATTTTCTAGGTAGAAAAAATAGTTGAAGCCTTTTTGGGTTTGGTATTGAGGTGTAGGCTGGCCATGAAATGACAGGGTTCAATGCTTCATTGACGGGTAGATTGTAGTTGAAGTGTATGTGTAACTATGGTCGGTATTTTCGTAACTTTTTTGTGCTCGTAGAAGTAGTACTTGCCCACAGTAGAAAATTTAGAAAAAAATAAAAACCATAAATGAGAAAATAAACATAATTCATAAGTTTATTATATAGAATAACTTAACTTTTTATCTGTTTTTCTCAATTTCTTTCATGTATATTTTTTGAGTTGGTCATATTTTTAGATCCTGCTTATTCCTTAATATCATACCATGATTATTTTCTCTCATTTTAAAATATTCATTGCAAATCCGATTTTTAATAGCTTATAATATTCTAGCATATGATTGTACCATAATTTATTTAATCACTTTTCTATTGGGCTGAAAGGTTGCTTCTGATTTTTTCCTATTATATATGATGCTGTAGTGAGTATCTTTTACAGATAAATATTTACCTGCATCTCTGATTATTTCTTTGGGATTAATCCTTAGAAATAAATTTGATGAATCACAGGGCATCCACTCTTGGAATGCATCTGCCACATTGGCTTTTCAGAAAACGTGTAATACTTTGGCTTTCCAGTAGCAGAATAGTAAAATTGAAATGTCTGCCTCTCTGTAGAAAGTGTTAACTCTTTTCAGTCTTTGATAATTTGTTGGCTAAAAACTTCAGTTTCAATATTATTGCACGGATTCGTGTGTTTTATTTCTTCTGTCACACTTTCTAGATATTTTTATCACATGTAAATGTTTTTGTAAGTTCATTTCTTCATTGAGGATATAAGTAATTGACGTAACACTGACAGTAATAGTCAAAGTGGAAAAGAATGAGGAACCGTTCAACAAAACACGTTGTCATTTAACAGAACGGGTTTTGCAATGAAACTTTCTCTGGGTTGGCTAAGTCTCAGTGTGTCAGGTAGACAAAATAAATTTGGTCTGTGGTGCTGTGTAATCAGCCCTCTGCCCTTTGCTAACAGGGAACAAAGTCGTGATCCTCTCCCAGGCTACCCCAGTACCATACTGAGCACCTCTTACAGGGAAGAATTGTTGCTTCCCTTGTTTTATGGTAGGGTTGCTCCCTTAGGAGGCATGGTTGAAAAATGAAGACCTTTCTCATTGTTCTTCTGATATCCAATTATCTTGGAAGGACACCTTTATAGCTGGTAGACAAGGCAGTGTCATTGTAACCCGGCTGCAGTCTGAATGAACCTTGGCATCTTGCCCTTTGGAGGCAACACCTGCCCCGTCCTTCCTCCTCATTGCTCTGCCCTCCCCCCCCAATATGTGGATATCAGCGAAGACTATTCTGATAAAAATGAGTAAACAGTAAGTGCAAAAGAACATAGAACACTTCAGTGTCAGGTGGAGATGGTTAAGCATCACCCTGTCAATGACGTGTTGGGACCAACTGTCCTTGTTCAGCGTGTCCCAGAAGGTTGAACGACAGGGCAAACCCAGAAAGTCTCGTTTTCAACTCTGACAAACGACCCTGTCTGCACTGTCTTTTGCGTAGTGGTGGTGAAGGTGGAATGAGACCCGAGTAAGATTTCTGTGTCTGGATTCCTTAAGCCCAGTTGAGATCTACTAGAGATAACTGGAGCCAGGGGCCCAGGGAGGGGAAACAGAATTTTTAGCATGGGGCTCCATGCCGAGAGTGAAAGAGACAACAGTTAAAAAGCTTTTCTCTTGGACGTTTTTCCAACATCAGAATGGATTTTACCAGGATTTCTTGGTGGCTTCTGAGAGAGCAGATACCTCTGCTAAGGATCTTGGCAGCTGCGAGACTCCTTGGGATTTCATTACAGTTACGAAGCTCTGCCTTCCGGCCATTGATTTCGTGCAGTTTCTGGTGTGTCTCTTATCTCTAAGATGAGGTGATGTGTCCCTTCTATTTTTTCCCTCAAATGTAATCTTGTGTGTACTGATGAGGTGTCTAATTTGTGAGTAAACAATGAGATACAGTGCGGCTCCTAAGATCCTTCAGGGTGCATTTTGAGGTCTGCCCTACCGAGACATGTGGATTTGGAGGCCAGTTTGAATTTTCAAACTTCTAGTTGAAATAGCACCAAATTATTAGGATCCTCTGATGGCAGACAGCTCAGACCATCATCATTTGATGGGCGCTTGCAAACTTATGTGTAGATGCATCATCATAAACATGGAGCAAAAGATTTGAGGACTCCTTGTGTGATGACGTAAATTATCAAGAGCCAGAGACCTGGAGGTTGACGTGGACTTCCCTGTCCTCCTAATCTGCCCACCTGCCACATTCAGTTGGCCACCCATCTGAGACCATCTTTGGATGAGTGTGCAATCCTTTCTTTTTGATCCTCACCACCTCTCTGTGTAGACCTTTCTCATTCTTTGGTGTAGAAGCCTTCCGGCTGGTCTCTGTGCCTGCTGTGCTTATAATGAATCTGATCTTGAATCTTCTATATGTCAACAACCTCACGATGATGGTGATGGCGATGGCAAACATTCGAGTGCTTACTATATGTCAAACACTATTGTAATTTTAATCTTCCCGATAGTCTCCTTATAAGGGAAGTACTATTATGATCCCCATTTCACAGATGGTGAAACCGAGGCCCAGAGAGGCTACGTGAGTTTCCCAAAGTTGTGGAGCTGCAAATAGGGGAGCCAGGATTTGAGCCCAGCAGGAATGTCTGGCTGCCTTTTCTCCCGAGACCTAAACTGCATCTGTGCCAGACTTTTCAATGTTCCAAACCCCAGCTCCAGCCTGTCCCTGGACCTTTGCCTGTGATCTTTTTGCCTAGAAAACTCTCACCTCGTTCTTGGCCCCGGCATACCAGCCTTGTGTGGGCCTTCAGACAGCTCTTTGGCAGTGGTGCCCAGATGGACCAGTGCACAGCAGTCACCTGGGACACCCAATAAATACAGACCCCCAGATCCTAACCCGGGAGATTCTGATCTAGCAGGTTTGGGGTGGGGCCAGGCCCCCAGATTTCAGGTGACTGGCTTGCAAGAGATCAAGGACTGCGGCTGCTGTTGCATTCCTGGGTACTTTGTCACAATCATTGTTTTATTTCTCTCTGCTCCGTTCAGATGGGCAGGGACAGTGCAGTGTCTTTTATTTCTGGACCCCCATCTCCTTGCCTGGCATATAGTAGTAGGTGCTCAGTAATAGAAGGTTGTCTGAATCCTAATCCCAGTGTGTTGTCTACTTGGAAAAGCTGAAAGGAAGAATGGGATGCCTAAACAGCTTTACTAAGCAGAGAAAACAAAAGATTTGCAAACTAGAATTTCTCTTCTAATCCACATGTTCCTACAAGGTGGTGGGCTTCTTAGAGAGTCACATCATTAATGCTAACCCTGAGTTGTACTGAACGGCAGCCACTGGAAGAGTAAGTGGGTGCCGAGAGTGAGAGTTCTGGGCATCTTTGTTGTGAATAAGATTCCCAGTTTGATCATCTCTACTGGGATCCCCGGGGGCTTCCGCGCGGTCTAAATGATGAGGAAGCATGGACTACTTAGCAGGCTGCGGTTGGCCGGCGCCCGGTGTGTGTACTGTGAGGTAATCAGCGTCGGATCTATAATCATGGCAGAAGCAGGGTGTCAAAAGGAGCAACAGAGAGCCTCAAGTGACTCCTAAGAGAGGAGGGAAGAGAATGATAATCACAGCTGTGGTTTATGGGGGCACTTGCTCTGTGTGTTTGGCACTGTGCTGGGTACTCGTATTAATACATAATTTTCTCTGATCCTTGCCAGTGACCCCCTGAGTTAGGCATTGTCACTTCCATTTTATTCATGAACAGGCTGGAGTTAAGAGTAGTTAAGTACCAGCAGAACGGGAAGAGGAGCCATGTGGGCGACTGTTTCCCTCTCCCCTAAAACTAACACCCTACTATCCTTCAACCACCTCGGGCACCTTGGCCTTTGGCTGAATTCTGTTCCCGGGAGTTTCTTGGTCAATGTTTCATAGGGTTGAGGATAGCTTAGTACCTACCTAGATGAGCGCTCAAGACGTTCTGTGTTCAGATATGACTTCCTTATTACAGCTGGAAGACATATTGTCTGACACTGAGACACCACCCACACCTGCGTGTGTCGCTCACTGTGAGCTATTCAAGCAAGGGATACAGACGGAGGTAAATGAATGACCAGCGGAAGAATGTGGATGTTCTATTAAGGTGCATGCTTAGCTCTTTATTGCAGTTATAGAGTAGCCAACAATCATGATAGCCGAGGGCCATAAAGAGATGGCAGCGGAGTTTATGGTATTTCTTAGAACCCAGGGTTGTGTGCGTGTGCAGGCACCTCCACGCCATGCTGGGAGCCTGTTCTTGAAGGTAACATTGAAAATCAGGCCTTGAGGTGTTTTCTTTGGCTGTTGTTTATTTTTTTAAAGTGATAGCTTGGTGGCTACACAGAGAAATTTTAGTTTACATAGCTGAAAAAGACTCTTTTCAAACACCATCTAGAACAGTGGTTCTCTGGGTGTGGTTCCTGGATCGGGAGCCTCAGTGGGAACTCGTTAGAAATGCAGATCGCTAGGGCTCCACCCCAGACCAGATTCAGCTTCGGGCATGGGACCCAGCAGTCTGTGTTTTAACCACCCCCTCCTCCAGGCGATTCTGATACGCTGACGTCTGAGCATCACTCACCTGGAAAGTGACACCTGATTCATCCCCCGAGACCACGAGCTCCCATTTAGGAAGGTGCTCAGGCTGGGTGCTGGATCTTGGTTCATCTTTCTGAGGCTGAGGATTTCCATATAAGGAGAAGTGGGTGCATCTGGTTAGATGTTGTTTAACCAAATAAAGATTTATAGCTTATGGATAAGAGGCAAGATTGACTCAGATCTTCTAAACCAGAATGTTAAAAATATTCACACTTAATAGGATAATAGAACAAATTCTGTTGCTTTTTTTTTTTGATATGCATTGTAGCTTCTATTAAGGTGCATTTTATGGGTAATAAATACTGTATATACACTAACAATATTTTTCGCAGACCTTTGATTTTTTTATGCTTTTAAAGGGTTTCATGGCATGTTTATTATTTAAGATATCAAATAGAAATCAACATAGTCTCAGCATTTTAAGGTACTCTATGCAATGTTTGGAAATGTCCTGGACGTTGCAAAATAAGGGTTAATAGTCATGGTATAGCCACTAAAGGATAATTCTCAAATTGCATAAAGTTAACATGATGGATTAATGGAAATAAATCTTTGGCTATAGATAATTAGATGAGGGGAAATTTGAGGGCTGAACACATGAAAGCCTTTTTATGATTTTTCAGGATCGCAAGTGTGAAACAGAAGGAATTCTCCTGGACCCCAAATTCTTACAAAGTGATAGTTTGACTAGGTCTGAGCTACCCCAGGGTTAGCAATGCTAGAAAAGTATGAGTGGACTAAACTCTCTTAGTAGGTAGTCCACATTAAGTAATAGTTTCAATATACATCTTGCTAAAAGATTCAGTTTCCCACGGAAATAATTATTAAAGGTATCGTGATATGTGCAAGAAATTCTGGGACTTGTAGTCAGTAAACCTGAAATTTAATCTAGACTTTACTCAAATTTATAACTTTAGGCAAATCTCTCTTGAATTTCTAGGCTTTAGTTTTGGGGGATTTGTTTTTTTTATCTGTAAGATGGCGGGCGCTGGTAATGGCTGTTTTACCTCCACTAATCACGTACACACTGGAAATAAGAATATGAATAAGAAATAAACTAAATTTTCTAGCTAAATTTTGCTAGTCTGAACAAATTCTATAAGCCTTTTAATGTCTTTTGATCTTTTCAGAATCTGTGTTTAAAAAGCTACAGCAGATTAATTATTCTGAATTATAAAATTATCTTTAAAGTTAGAATGTAAGTTTCTTTTTCTTTTTTTTTATTTGCTTTTAAATAAACATTACAGGCTCTGGTTGATAGAAACTTTTCTCAGAGTATACTGATTTAATAGGCATGTTAAAAATGTTATTGCTTAGTGTGTGGAAATAACATGAGCTGGGACTTTAACTGATAATGTGCATTTTCATTTAGGTTTAACTACTTTGTTTTAAATTAAAAGTATAATCCTGTTAAATCTGAAATATTTTCTTGCAGTGATCCGTATGTGAAACTTTCGTTGTACGTAGCGGATGAGAATAGAGAACTTGCTTTGGTGCAGACAAAAACAATTAAAAAGGTAGGTCTCCATCCTTAAGTAAATTTCATTTAAGTCATCAATCCAATTAAAGAACGTACAGTCATGTGCTGCATAACACCCTTTCAATCTATGATAGATCACATATACAATGGTGATTCCATAAAATTATAATGGAGCTGTACGCTACAGGTATACCACTTTTTATCTTTTATACCTTAGTTTTACTGTACTTTTTCTATGTTTAGACATGTTCAGATACACGAATACTTACCATTATTTTACAGTTGCCTACAGTATTTAGTACAGTAACATTGCCATACAGATTTGTAGCCTAGAAGCAATAAACCATACTGTATAGCCTAGGTGTTTAGTAGGCTATATCATCTAGGTTTGTATAAGTACACTCTCTGATGTTCCCACAATGACAGAATTGCCTAATGACACATTTTCCAGAACATATACCCATTGTTAAGCAACACATGACTGTATTTGGTTTTATAGTTTATATTTTAAGGATAAGATGGCAATGTTTTATTTCAAGCATATTTCAGTATTGAATCTATAAGGTTTCCATAGACCAAAACTTTTCAGTATTAACTAAAGATATCCATTCTGGTTTTTAGTTAAATGACTATGAAAACAGTATTCTAAAAATAAGCCTTATTACAAGTAGTAGTTTTTTTATTGCAAAGAATACAGTCAAATGAGGATTGTTCTAGTTGGCTTGTTACTTTTTTAAAGAAACTAAAAATAATGTAAAATACATTTAATGAAATGGAGTGGTTTGTGGTATTGGTAGGCACAAAAGGAATGATTTAACTTGAAACAACTATTACCAGCAGAAGGGAAATACTTGGTTAACTACATGAAAACATAAAATATATTAATAATAAAGCTATATGTGTATGTATATGCATATGTTTTATTTTCATAAGTTTTATGTACATGTTTCATTAAAGATTTGTATCCATAATTATATCTTAACTTGACTATCTCCATGTATTTATATACATATGTAAAATATATGCACATATTTACCTCATATTTGGGAGCTTTACTGAAGATGGCATGTTTTCTTCTGTGCTTTAGTATTATTTATAGATTACTATTTTTTTCCTTTCCCATGGTGGGGGGTGGTTAGATAGTCTAACACTTTGTTAAACATTTCCTGGACAGCATGATTGCTTTAAAAAAAATTCTATTAATAACTCTCCTGCTGCTATGCAGACACCTCAGATCCACTGCTGGGTCATTTTGTGTAAGGAACGGTAGCTGCAGCCTGTCTTCCACCTGGCCGTGGGACAGGCGTTGAAAATCTGTTTTGCAAACGGGAGCCAGCATTGTGATCAGTGGGGAGGATGCCTGCGAAGGACGGAGGCCATTGTTCCCCCTGCTAGGCGCTGTAGCTGGCTCAGCCACCAGGCGAGCAGGGGGCCCCCCTTGCATTCTTGCAAGAGAGGCAGCCCCCTAGGGGACTTGGTTGTTTGCTGGATGCAGAGCTGAGGACCAAAGCCGGCGATTGGGGCTCTTGCAATGTATTTCCCTCCAAGGGGAGGTCCTCTGTGTCCCTCCCTCCCTGCAGCAGAGGGTGCAGCTCCGTGGCTGGGGCTGCCCTGCTTCTCCTGGTTAGTATGTCTGTGCTGCTCTCGGGTGGAAGACCTGCCCTCGTGCCCTCATCCTCCTCTCCTCGCGGTGCTGTAGCTGGTTCTTCATTTGTTTTTTGCTCTCATGTTGTTTGCTTCCCTCGCCTGTCATTTCCTGTGTGCATTTCCACCAACCTGCCACCCAGGACCGCTGCAGCCTGGGGTGGCCGGGCCTGCCACCGGGCTCCGGGTTCCTCTCCAGCTCCCTAGCGCATTACCATCCCCAGCTCCGTTCATGGTGCAAAGTATGAAACCCCATTATTTAGGATTAGATTCACTGTGGAGTTGTGGGTGGAGAAAGTGCTGATTTTTTAAAATGCCAGTCTAGTGTTAATACGAGTTCTGTGTTTTATATTTTTATGATGTGCTGTATTTTTTTTTTTAAGAGAAACTTCTTCCTGAACTGGTACGTTAAAGGAAATAGATATTGATAAAGGCAAATAGCATTTTGACTAAAAAATTTCTGTAGATGCTGGTGAGATGGTGATTTTCCAGTCTCAGTTTTTTACATATAATTTTTAAGAGCCGTGTTTAAAAGTATTAGGCATGTGCAAATGCACAAACATACATATTCCTTCATAGAATGGGCTTCATCTTAGTTTTGAAGGATATTTGGCAGCCTGTCTTTTGTCCATTCCGATGACAAAATTTTCTTTGCCTTGTTCTTACAAGGTGAATATTTCAATAGATTGGTGGGTGGATGGATGGAGGGACAGGAGGATTGAAGGATAAGTAGGCAAGTATTTTTTAACTTGGTTATTTTAGGAAAAACATTCCGTTTTGGCTTGTCACTGGCAGGGTTTTTTTGTTTTCTGATTATAAAATCTGTTCATTAATATTCTGTATAAAATGTTCTTCAGATTTCAATCTTTATATAAATAATGAACACTTTCAGCCTTCTCCCACCTACTCCATTGCTCTCCAAAACACATTTGTAGTAGGTAGAGGGGAAGTCAACAAAGTTCATTTCCTTCTTGATAGAAAAATCATATCAGTGCTAATTTCTTGAAGGAAATTTTTATATTTTCATGAGGATGACTCTTTGTATGTTCCTGTTATTTTTTCTGGTGATAGCCTGCAATTTATGGTTTCATATCTATGAATCATCAGTTTCATAAATATACTCCCTCCCCTTCTAGTTTGGTTTGTAGAATAGTCTCAAATAATTGACTAAATGCTGCTTTTATTGCCATTTGGAAAATTTCTTAGCTGTTTTTTTAATCAAGAAAGATGTTTAAGCAAATATGTAGACTGTATTGTATTAGTAAATGTTAATGTTTCAAAGACTGTAAAAGATAAGACAATTTCTCTTCCAGACGCTGAACCCTAAATGGAATGAAGAATTCTACTTTAGAGTAAGTGTTTCATTTTTGGGGGTAATAATTGTTATTGATATCTAGATTTGATATATTGGTATCTAGATTCATATTGAGGCAATGCTGGTACATTTTTAACAAGAAATTCCTTTGAGAATGAAAAATGGCTAGGTAACCTCTTAATGTGTCCTGAATTTTGAAAGACTATGAGTAGTGGTCACAAAATTTGGACTGGTTCCATTTGGGGATGTTTTGGGGAAATAAAAACAAGTATGCAAATACCATATTATCTTTTCAACTCAGCTTTTCTTTAAAAAATGGGATAAAATATAATTTAAAACAGTGTGATTCTGTGAGACATGGGTTATGAATTATTTTAGAGTAAAACACAACATGATTAAAAAGAAGTATAAAAATTGCCAACTATGAACCAGTTAGGAAGGAAAATTTTTGTAATTCACATATTTAGTGTATATATGTGTAATACATTACTTCTGGAATCTAAATATGGCTGACTTAGGTAAAATTTCCTAAACCTTTTATATTTAATATTTCGAAATAGGTAGAAATGACTGAATTCTGTGAATTGGCAAAGATTTCTTATTAGTGAGCTGTTGTGATTTTGCTATGGTTTGTTACCAAAATTTGGGAAATATTAAATAGCTCGGCTGTTTGTTTGAAAGAAAGAAAGGGTTTTCTCTTCAACACAAAGATATTTTAATTGTGTGGCTGTGATATTTAAAGCTGCTTATCTCCAAGTAAGTTCTTCTGATTAGTGCACAATCCTAAAGAATAATATTACCATTAGACTTATTGGTCCTGATTTCTTTCTTTCAATCACAACAGTATTTTTGTGTTTCAGACTTGGATTACTGTATACAGAATCTGTCTTCTGTTATGTTCAGAGCTGAAATATGGCACTGATATTTTAATACTTGGTGAGAGCCTATGTGTAGCCTCCACTAGATGTATTTTAAATTACTCTGTGAAGGACTGGAAAGCTAATGTGGGCTGATAGGTGCTTAGTTAACTCTCAAATATGCATTCTGCTTGTGAAACTCTGAAATATATGGACTTCTTTCAGTTGAACACTTTGGCCATAATTATGTAAATTTTAGTACATCTAAAACTTTTTCCAACTAATCTTGGCTATAGATATATTTCAATTCTGTTTTTGTGTTTTTTTAAGGCCTTTGTTTTTATTCATCCTGCAAATCTTAATTGAGTGCCTACTATGTACCGGCTCCTGCCTGTAGCCTGTGGCTGGATTGGTTAGCAGCATAGGCCTTCACAGAGCTTCTAAAGAGACAGCAAACCCACTGTCCATCTGTTTGTGCTGTCGTTAAGCTACGGGCAGGCCAACGGGCCAGAAGTACAAGTTGAGCTCTCTGTTCTTGTACTGTCAAATATTATTTCATTCCATTCCCCGTCATAAAGCAGCCAAGGCCTAGTAACAGGAGACCTGGGTCACATCTCTGGCTTTACCGTTTACAGCCTTTGTGACCCTGGAAAAGCCACCTGAGCACTCGCAATCTCCTTATCTCTCACCTGGGGGAGAGAAGTCCTTACTTGCTATGGTTGTTTCCGGGATTGACATGCAGTGATATAAACGAGAACACGTAGCACCTGGTCACACATGTGGTTGTACTTAGTAAATGATACCTAAGTGTGGATGATGATATGGGCCATTTTGGTGAGGTTTTGGTAAAGTGAAAAAAGGAAGCAAAAAGACATTAAAAGTCCAGTAGCTCTGACATTGGCTCCATGTTGCTAGAAGTAGGGACATCTGTTATTTCTGGATCTCTCTAATCACTCACAGCCTAAGCTTTGGAGACAGGTGTGCCATACAGGTGCGGGTCCTGGTTGCCCTACCCTCTAGCTGTGGGCTCTTGGGCAAGGTGCATCACCCTCAGGGTCTCGTCATTTGTAAAATTGGGGTGATAGTTATATATCACAGGATTGCTGTGAGGATTAAATGAGATCATGTATTGTTAATATTTAACAAGGAGACAGTGCCTAAAAAGTATACATATAGTTGTAAATAGCTGCTGTTACTGTTTTCTTCATTTTTATCATTACTGCTATTACTATTAGGCCTAAGAGTTTTCCTTAGACGTAGACCTTTGTGAGGTTGTCTTTTGTAAAGGAGGCTAGAAACTCCTTAAAAGTTATTAGGAATTATCCTTTCTTATTTCAGAGAAACAGCTAAGAGCCTTTTCTTCTTCCGATATGTCTAAATTAGGGGTAGAGTAATATAGAAATCAGTAATAGAAAATTTGATTTAGTAGACACAAAATTTCCAGAAGAGTAGATGAAATGTTACATATTACACAATTTAGTGGGTTGCATTATAAAGCAGTATTTTATTCTTTCTGTCTGTTATTTCATTGTTCAAGTGACTCCTGTTCATTTACAAAATACTATTTGCGTCCCTTATAGGTAAACCCGTCTAATCACAGACTCCTTTTTGAAGTATTTGATGAAAACAGATTGGTAAGTGTGTCCCTGTTTTTGAATTTTGCTTCATTTTTTTAGAAACTGGATTTTCGGACCAGTATCTTTACAACTCTGTATTTATGTTATACTTATGACAGTATATGTGCTCAAAAAGAAGACTATTTTTGTCCCGTTAATAGCTTGGTATTCATAGTTCTAACAAATGCTTTTGTGTTGCTAGGATAGAAAATTTATTTGTATATATGTGTATTTTTATTGCAGTTGATGTTAATGAAAGTCATTGGCGACAGATTAGCCCATATGCTTATGCTATAGTGTTGGGAGTACAGACTGTAGGCAAATCTGTAAAGAGGCTACCGGGCATGTAAACACACCTTGCAGGGTTTTAGAATATACGCCGGACTATCACGCTGTAATGCATAAGCAAATCCATGGTGATTGTTTCTGGGAAAATAAAAAGCTAATTAATGGCATATAGCAAAAAGTTAATCTACATTTAGCAGGGAAATTTAAGCTGTATTTTAAAAGTGGTGCTTTCTCAAGAGAGATCCTTAGAAAGTACCTTGAGAGAACCAGAGATATGCCTGAGGCATATAACTGATATAAGCTAACATTTAATTAATTAATATAGATTGATATATGTATATAGGAAATGACATATATAACTGATGTAACTAAGGTTTCCTTTTAGAAATGGAATTTTAGAAGCAACTTTGGCTTAAAGCATTTTGCTTTCTTAACTAGAAGGTATACATCGAGCACCCCTAAGCCAAGTGTTCCAGCTATAAATGAACATTGTCAGTTATATTAAGTGCTTAAGTTACCCTCGGAACTGGTATTATAACTCAGTGTAGTCAGTAATTCTCAAATTTACCTTGCCTAAACTTAGGTATGTTGATTGGTTAAAAGGAATGTCCTTATGAACCTTTCTTTCTGCAGAATTTAGTTGAAACTTTAAATTTTTTTAATAGCGTAATGTTAGCACAATATTTGATCTGGAGGAGCCTTATAAAACAACTCTTTTAACTCCCTGTTCTTATAGGTGAGAGAACTCAGGGCTAGAGCTTTTACATAATTTAAACAAGGCAGTCAATGGAAGCTCCAGGGTCCAACCTGCGGGTCTCCTAAGTCTCAGTCCAGTGGTGTTGAACAACCAGGCCTGTCACCCTTATTACAGAATTTGCGAATATATTTAATCTCATATACTTGGCATTTTTCTCCAAAATAGAAAACTAATAGATTCTGCCCTACCACCCTAATATGTTTTCTTTTAAAAATATGGGATCTTGGTGGCTATGCATTGAGCTCCACATTTTGACACTTGGGTGGTAATTAGTAGTACAGAATAACTAAATCACCTTTGTTGCATGCATGAAGTTACTTTCTTGTTAAATTGAATGACAGATTCTGCTGACGGTGTAGTTCTTGTCTGTCTCTCATCCAGCAGGGCCTGCATGAATTAGGCAGGATTCGACAGTAGCTTTAAGTCCCTGGAGACACGGGTGCATCCCTAGACCAATGCTTATTCTCTGATTGATTGAGTATAATAACTCTTCTTTAAGATGAAGAAAGGGTTAAGTTTGAGGGAAAAATTGCCTCTTATCCAGTGTGTTTTAATTCATTATTTAATTTTCTTCTATTAAGAGAAATTCACTGTTAAAACATTGTTTCCCATTTCCATATTTCAAATAATGACTATAGTTGAGATGATCTTGCCATGGGTCCAAAACTATACTTCCAAACCAAAAAGGGCTTTGAAGGCAAAACTTTTAAGAAATACTGTGTGAATACAAACTGTCTGAAAAATTGTGTTTTATGACATTAATACCTAGCTTTGCCCCAGGCCATCTGCAGTGTTGTTACTATGCAAAGAATGTTGGCAGTGGTGTTTCCTTTGTTGGCCATCAATCCAGCGAAGACAGTACGTGACTATAGCAGTATTGGAGGTTTTAGCATTAAATAAACTAGTTTCCATTTCTCTCTTAGAGGTCATTTTTGGCATTCTAAAAACACATGCTTTTAGAAAACAGGTTGGGATTTATGTAAACATAGGGTTAATCCTCCACACCCTGGACTCTAGAGCTGTTGACAAAGTCATGCTTTGCAGATTTTAAAATAAACTTTTTGTCATTCTTTGCAGCTTGGTATTTTACCCTCCTATTTTTTTTTTTTTTTTACCCCCTCCTAAATAAACCTCTTTGTTAAATAACTGATGTTTCTGGGTCATAGAAAATCGTAAGTTTAAAACACACAGAGTATTTCCAAGTCAACTGCAAATCTGTTGACAGTTTTTTGAATGTGCACTTTTATTTCTTGGGTCCTTTTTGGCCCTTTGCAAACATAGCAAGATTCCACGTTTGTGTCCCAACCGTATAACATTACTGACTTCTTACTGGAAAGCATTCAGCCTCTAGGCAGCATTTCTTCTGTATGGTATTTAAGTTAAATTACTACAAAAGCCAAATGCACACCCTTTTTCAATCTTCCCTTTTTCTGGGGGGCAGGCAGGAGAGAGTTTTTTCCTCTTCTCCCTGGCACATGACAGTCAATGTTTTCTCCAGCTGGGTTCGTTTTCTCTGGTACTTCCGTGTCTGACAATCATATGTGAGTTATACACATACGCACACCTTTTAAATGAAAAATGCTATAGTAGCAGGAGACAGACCGGACTGCCAACTGGCTGTGTGTCGTAAGTTGTGCCCCTCTGCACCTCCACTTAGCTATTTTGTTACTTGCAGATCATTGTCTAATTATTTAGCATTAAAGGGACACTAGTTCTGTGGGGTGTGTAATCGTATTTATAGTACGTTTTATTGGTTTACATTCCGTCATGGTAGGGTAGTGATATCATAAATAACTAGAAACGTAGCATCCCATGCCCGTGAAAGGGTTACCGGCAGCCAAGCCATATTTTACTTGTTATTTGGTGTGGTGAGGAAATGCCGTGTGTGCTTGTGTTTAATGCCAGGTCCCTTGCTCTGGTTAAAGAGAGAGAGAGAGAGAGTCCCAGCACGCTGCTTAGTTGGGAAAGAAATGTCCTGTGAATGTGATGTGGTTTAGATTTATAGCAGCATGGCTTGCAGTGTGTTTGCTGCCTTAGTCAGCTGTGAGAGGGCCCTGCTGGGGCCACTCCTTCCTGATGGAAAAGCGGCAGCTGGGAAGGTGCTGTTTCAGGCTCTTGCTGTTTAAAAAAAAAAAAAGAGGGAGAGGGGGGAAAACTCCACTGCGTCCACAAGCTGGCATTGGAGGGGGAGAGCGCGGTCATGTGGTCCTGGCCACCCTACCCTCTGTCACAGTTCGGATGAGAGCTTTTTGCTCTTATCCAATCATGCCTGGAATGCCGCTTGCCACTTGGGTTATTTCTGCTATCTGTCGCTCTTGGTGCCGCAGTGCTAACGGTTTGGCAGATGGGACACTTTTTCTTGGAGTTTGTGTCTTTGGTTTTTGACTTCTGGCAGTGCCGGGCCTGTTGCTGCCGCTCGCCCTCTCCCTCCCGGCCCCCCTGGTCACCATGGCCCATCGGCTTCGGTTTCATTTTGGCTCTGGTCGCAGCAACACAGCCCCCGAGTCAGAGATCCTTGACCAGGAGAGAGAAGACGACTTTTTCATGGCATTCCACACCCTGCCGCGGAGGAGCAGCCCGCACCCCTTCGCCCAGAACGGCGCGGAGGACGGCGGCGGCCTGCAGGCAGGCGTGGGCGCGCTCAAGCGGAGCTCGTCCATGTTCATCCCGCAGCTCCTGACCAGCCTCGACGCGCGCCCCACCCGCAGCTCGTCGGTGCAGATCTCCCTGCAGCGCAAAGCCTCGGACGGGGCCACGGACGGCTGCGGGCCGCCCGAGGGCCCCGACGACGGTCCTCCGTGCACAGCGGCCGACCTCGGGGACCAGGCCACAGTCTCGGCGAGGGCCTCGCCAAAGAGCGGCTCGCGGGAGCCTTCGCCCAGGGACACTCCGGGGAGCTCCCCTCCCAGGGCAGCCCGCGACCTGGGGCTCCAGGCCAATGGCACGTGCGGCCGCGTGCGGGGCCCCGGCCCACTGGACGGCGCTGGGGAGGCCGGGCCCGGCCTGCGCGTGCAGCACCGCGCCTCCAGCGCCGACGTGCGCCAGGTGAGGCTGCTGCCCCTGGGCCCCGACGGCCAGGGCGGCCCCGCGGCGCACGAGCCCCGGCGCTGGTCCCTGCAGCACGTCCCGGATGCTTCTGGAAGCTCTGGGAAGCGGTGCTTTGTCTTCCAGCTGCAGCAGCCCCAACAGGGCGCTCCCGGGCTGGGCGGTGACTTCAATTTTGGCTTCACCGGCACGAAGGGGGACAGGTTGGTGAGGTATCCCCGCATTCGGCTGGAGAGGAGCACCTCGTACCCGACCCAGCCCCGCACCGAGCGAGGGAGCCCCACGGAAGACGGAGGACCCCCGGAGACGCCACCTCGGGCCGGCAGGGTGGCCCCCGAAATCCGCAGGACGAATTCTGTGGAGAGGACTCCGCAGGGCCAGGGGTGCACGTTTAAGATCAGGCAAGATCAAAACGCAGGGCAGCAGCATTTCAGGATTCTTGTGACTCGAGGGCCCGAAGAAGCTCCCCAGAAGCCGGAGGACGAGAGTGCCAACAGCCCCGCTTCCCCGGGGGCCGACGGCCCGGTAAGTTCGCAGCGTGTTTGCTGTGTGAGAAAGGACCCATTTCAACCCGGAAAGCTGCAGCGTGATTAAAACAAACTTCACCCTGTGTTCCCGGAGTTTCCCCCCCTCAGGCCAGTGGAGCTCGGTGTTTGGTCGAGTTCTGGGGCGATGATTTGTGTTCCAGCGTTTGGTAGAGGTCCACGAAACTAGTTAGCATTTCAGAAAATGTCTTTTCTTTAGGTCTTCAAAGTCAAAGAGCTTTGTTTATTTGGGAAATCCAAGCAAAACACACCCCCTTGCCCTCCACCTTTTTAAAATATCTTTCTGAATAAGAGAATTTTAAAAATGTATTCCTTTAATCTGCCAAAAACCAAGTCAGTGCCCCAACATGTCGATGTTGGAAATACATTTAAAAAGCTGCTTGCAAATGATGCCTGGGACAGCACTTTCCTTTAAAACTAATCAGTTCTGATAAAGGTGAGGATATTGCAAGGGACTCGAGTTTAGTCTCTTAATAATTAAAATACCTGTATGTAAAGTTGGATGCATTCTTCTTAATGATCTTTTTGCTGGAGGGGAAGGTCTGTCCTTGTTATATAACTTTTGGTTTTTGTCCCAATAAATGATAATTGAACAAGAGTAGTGTCACTCGTGGGACAGTAAGAGATGTGTTTTTGAAGCAGATTGGCTTATGGACCAAGGCTGGGGAGACTGTGATGGGGACTGTTAGTGGTCAGATGGCATGGTGTGCAATTTAACACTGCCCACTTGAGTGGCTAAGCCGGGGATGCTGGGTATAGAATAGCCAGTGCCCTGTCTCCAGCTGTGGAAATAGACGCCTTAGCACAGATTCTGGCCTTTACTGCTCCTGTATTCTCGATTGCTCTTTCCAGTGAAATGGAGTACAGAAAGACAGCTGCAAATGCCACCAGGCATATGATGACTCTGCAGCTTTCATAGTTTAGAGTGGGATGAGAAGTTTGATCAGTTAGGTTTCTTTTACTAGTAATCACTAGCCATTGAGTGCTTTCTTAAAGAGCAGGCTCATTATATTTTGAATTGGATTTTTCCCCCACCTGAATTTCATGTGATTACCAGTTTGAGGATATGATAATGAAATATCTAGGGGACTTTTTGTTTGGATTCACTTGTGAATTGTGCCTTTGGAAAGTGGGTGGCTGAGAATTACTCTAGAATTATATTGTCTTTTATGGCTTTGTGTTTAGAAATATTTGTCATCATTCAGTTAAACTTTTTCACTGCTACCTCATTGGTTTTCACCAGTTCGAAAGTATAATCAGATGCCAGATGCAAATAATAAAATTTTCTTCTTCTCTTTCCTTTCATATGTTCTTTCTTATATTATCTCAAACTCTATTATTAGGAAATGGCTAAGTGCATTGTCTTCATCTGAGCCCGTACCATTTATTGTACAATGGTACAAATTTCAATAGAGTTTTGTTATTATAGTCGCTTTTAACCCTTGCTCCAAGAAATTACCATCATGACCCTTGTAGGCTTTTGTTCAGCAGTACGATTCCATGCTGACTTGGACCACTTACCACGGGAAGATTGACAAAAATGTATTTCCTAAAGTTTTGATAACCATTCAGTTATATTACCAGAAACTAAAATCATTTTGCAAACCAGATGTAGAGGAAAAAATGGATTTATAGAACCAAAATCTCATTTGGTTTGAAGTTCCTAATGTAATTAGCAAGCAAGTGGAATATACTAAAAATTACGGGAACCTTACTTACAAGGGCTATTCCTAACTTGCTGCAAAGACTATGTAGTAGAAAACAAATTTCTACAAATTTAGAAATATAAATTCTGGAACAAAGACCTTTTCTTGGAGAGTAAGTTCCAGCTAGCAAAAAGTACTTTGCATTTTCATATATATGTATTTTTATACACATACATAAATTAGTAGTACATGGTTAGTAGGCTGGCTTTCTTTTAAGCAAAAGCTTTTTTTCTTTAAAAAACAAAACCAAAACTGGTCGCTAACAAAACCGTCTGCTCCATTCAGCGACTTTGTACTTGTTTCATATGGACAGGGGTGTTAAGTGTAGGCAGCAGCTGCCACGGCCTTATTTATCTTGAAGGAAAACATTCACTTGGGCGTCTACAGTCTGGCTGCCACCAAGTTTTTTTGGCGTTTCAAATATCCGCTGCTTTGGTCAGAAGGGCATTTCATTAAGTTTACATGAAAAAAAATTGAAAAATCGATTACAGCATGGTGTTTGAATGTTATGGAAAATCTTTCTTGATCTGGGACTACCACTCAGGATTCCTTTGACAAATGTGCTCATATTTCATTAGCTATGCCTTAGACCTTACTACAAGGTTAAGTTGTTTAGGACTTTTATCTGTGCCTCCTAAACATCCTGCCATGATTAAATCTAAAATGTAACATGACTCTAAAAAATGTTAACCAGCTAAATTCTTAGAAAAAATGCAGGGGAACCGTTCTCTTGTGATGTTACCGTGTTTCCCCGAAAATAAGACAGGGACTTATATTTATTTTTCCTCAAGAAGACACCCTAGGGCTTATTTTCAGGGGATGTGTTATTTTCCCCTCAAAGCCTCAGCTTGCAGCACGCACAGGATGTCCAGGACCTGACAGGGGGAGCAGACCTTGTTGGTGGGGCTGCCCGCACCTTTCCAATCACC
>CAUYPO010055599.1:0-57387 GCA_963574435.1 Cheirogaleus major
GCCAGGCATGGTGGCTCACGTTTGTAATCTCAGCACTTTGTGAGGCCAACTTGGGAGGATCACTTGAGACCAGGAGTTCAAGACCAGCCTGGGCAACATGGTGAGAATCCCGTTTCTACAAAAGATCAAAAAAGTAGCGCACGCCTATAGTCCCAGCCACTCGGGAGGCCGAGGCAGGAGGATTGCTCAAGCCCAGGAGTTTGAGGCTACAGTGAGCTGTGATCACACCACTCACTCTGACCTGCGAGACACAGTGAGACCCTGTCTCTAAAAACAAAAAAACCCTAACATTTCCTGAGTGCTGCTGTGTAGCCCACCTGGGGAACTCTGGGAGAGGAGGAGACAGGCAGGCCCCGGCCAGCACTGCAGGGGCAGAGAAAGCAAACCAACAAGAAAAATGTTAGAAGGGCTAATGCCGCAGAGAGAATGGCATGGGTGTGGGGGAGGGACTGCACGGCTGCTCTAGGTGGAAGCCCTGGAATCAAGGAAGGCCTCCCTGAGGGGGTGACATTCATCTGACCCCAATGACATGACTGCAGACCACAGGGGCCCACCTTGTCTCCATCCTCTGGTGACCCGCATTTGCTGTGGCGGGCACCCTCAGGGCGCCAGTCGCTGTCGGAGAGGCCAGCCTGCCCCTGGCCACCGCTTTCTCCCTTACAGCCAGAAGTGCCATGAGTTCCCCCGAGGCACAGGGACCGACAGCTCGGAAGGGAGTGGGGACTCGCCTCTAACGACAGGGGAGCCGGGCTCAACCTGCGGTGCACCCACTTCCGCGGGTTCGTGAGCGCCAAGTCCGTGCACGTAGCGCCCAAGCGCCCGACACACGGTGAGCCTCGGTACGCGGCCACCGCCCGGATCAGCGTGGACCGTCTCGCTCGGACTCAGAGCGGGCCCGGCCTCCCCTGCGCCTCAGTTTCCCCTGCCGTCCTTGGGGACGGCCACCCGCAATGCGTTCGGCTCGCAGCCTCCGGGCGGCTCCGGCGGAGGAAATCCCAGCGGGACGCGCGTGGGAGGCGGCGGCGGGGAACGCGCCCCGGTGGCCCCGCCCCGCCCCGCGCCCTGTCCCCGCCCCCGGAGCCGGCCGGCGGGCGCGCTCCTTTAAGGCAGCCCGCGGGCCGCGAGGCGTGCGCTTCCCCCTCCGACGCTGCCAAGGTAGCGGCTTCACCTTTAAGGCGGCGCGGGGGCTGCTGGGAAGGCCGGCGGGATGGAGGCGGCGGGACCGGCTCTCGGCCGCGGGTCCGGGTGAGGCGGGCGGCAGCCGGAGCCGGCGCGGGAGCCGGGCCGAGCCGGAGCGCAGGTCGGCGCGGGCCGATCGGGCCGGACGGGGGGTCGGGCCCCCGAGGGAGCGGGGCTCGGGGTCGGCGCGGGGAGGGTCGCCGTGGGCGCGGCCTGCGGGAGGGCCGGGCAGCCCGCGGGGAGGGGGCGCGGCGGGCGGGCGGGGGCGCTGCGGGGCGTCGCGCCGGCCCGGGGGGTGGGGGGTCGCCGTGGGCGCGGCCTGAGGGACCCGGACGCGAGCTCGGCCCCTCGCGGGGGTCGGCGCGGGGTCGGCGCGGGGGGAGGGGCTGCGCGCTGGGCCGCGGTTGCGGAGGGCTGCGAGGGGCCCAGGACCCCGCACCTGCCCCCGTTAGGGGGTCCCGGGGACGCCCCGAGACCGGGCCGCCCAGCCGGTGCGCGCTGGCGCCTGGGGCCGAGTCAGGGTCCGGCCTCAGCGGCCGCACCGCATTGCGTCTCCCCGGGCCAGGCGAGCCGGGCGCGCCCCCTGCAGGCCGAGCGTGCGGGCATGGTGCGGGCTGCGCCCGGGGGACCGGGCTCCCGGGGACCGCCGTGTTTACCTGCTCGGGGCTGGCGGCGGTGTGGCCCCAGGCCCGGCGCCCGCTGCTCGCCCCCTCGCCTTCGCAGGCGGCGCGACCATGGCCATGATGGTGCTTCCGCGGGAGGAGAAGCTGAGCCAGGACGACATCGTGCTGGGCACCAAGGCCGTCATCCAGGGCCTGGAGACCCTGCGGGGCGAGCATCGCGCCCTGCTGGCGCCTCTGGTCGCGCACGAGGCTGGCGAGGCCGAGCCTGGCTCGCAGGAGCGCTGTGTCCTCCTGCGCCGCTCCCTGGAGGCCATTGAGCTGGGGCTGGGGGAGGCCCAGGTAGGTCTGGGACGCTGCGGTGGGAGGTCACGGGGGGGGGGGGGGTAGGGAGCCTTCCAGAGGAATGCCAGGAGTGTAGGAACAATCTAAGCAGGGAACCATCTGTTCCCTGGAGGCCCATGTGAGGATATCTTCCGAAGAGATGAATGGATTGTGGAGACCCGGCCCTGCCCTAGGGGATCCTGACCACCCTCACCCCGACACACACCCTGTTCCTGCCACCCTCTACCTAGCAAAGACTGAGTGGCATAGAGCAGAAAGGAAATCCTTAGGGAGACCCCTTTACAGTCCCCCCACAATTCATTCATTAACAGATAAGCTATCAAGGCAATATGTTAGGTGCGAGGGATACAGCGTCCAACGAGACAGATAAGATCCCTGCCTTAGTCTGTAGGAAAAGAGACAGAAACACCCATACAGAAATAATTGTTACAAATTGTAATAAGTTTGCCAAAAAAAAAAGGAGATCTTGTGATAGCTTATAGCAGGGAGTCTTGTCTGTTGGTCAGGCAAGACTTTTCTGAGGAAATGACAAACCAAAACCTGAAGGAAAAAATGAACCAGCCTCCAGAAAAGGGAAGTGGGAAAGACACTGCATGTGCAAAGGTCCTGTGGTAGGACAGAGCTTGTGGTGGGGGAATTCAGAGAACTGTGTGACTAGAGTTTGATAGGGAAGGAGAGAGGGACAGAGAAGAGGCTTGTGGAGAAGCCAGGAGCCAGACTATGGCCTTGTTAGTTTGGGTTTTATTTTCAGGAAATCAGAAAGCCTTTGGAGGGCTTTAAGCAGGCAGGGGACACAGTCTGACTTAGGTTTTTTTTGTTTTTTTTTTTGAGACAGTCTCACTCTGTTGCCCAGGCTAGAGTGCTGTGGCGTCAGCCTAGCTCACAGCAACCTCAAACTCCTGGGCTCAAGCGATCCGCCTGCCTCAGCCTCCCGAGTAGCTGGGACCACAGGCATGCACCACCATGCCCGGCTAATTTTTTCTATATATTTTTAGTTGTCTAGCTAATTTCTTTCTATTTTTAGTAGAGACAGAGTCTAGCTCTTGGCTCAGGCTGGTCTCGAACTCCTGAGATCAAGGAGTGAGCCATGCGCCTGGCCTGACTCAGATCTTTAATCACAGTTCCCTGTGGTTGAGTTGTAAAATGGAGAACAAACCTTAGTGGGTCAAGGATTGAAGCAGGTAGCACTTGGTTAGGAAGCCACTGCTGGAACTCAAAAGAGAGATGGCGCTTAGACTGAAGGGGTGGCTATGGGGGTAGCGAGAAGGGACCAGTTCTGGATGTTCTGGAGGTAGATCCAGCAGGACCTGGGGAAGGAGTAAGGGAGAGGGAGGAGGGCGTATCCCTCCCAGGTTGGGGTTTAAGCAAGTTAAGGGGTGAGAGAGCCCGGGTGGAGCAGGAGTTCTGGCTCCGCCTCTGAGACTGGGGCCGCCAGGACCACGTGCAGATGCAGATGTCCAGGAGGCGCTGGATGTACAAGGAGTTGAGACACTACAGGAAAAGGTTTTGTTCCCCTCGGATCTTGGCTGAGCTACTGCCTGGCACCGTGAATCCTGGGCATGTTGTATCGTCTTGGTTTCCTTGTCTTTAAAATAGGGATCATGCCATCTGCCATATATACTGCCACGCTGTTTAGGGAATTTTTTAAAAGTTAGTGGTTATGAAAACACCTGTCACTTAGGTGTTTGCTAACCAGCTAGAAAGCACAGGTCCCAGACAGCCTGGACTCTGGAAGAGCGTGCACTTCTCTGCCAGTTGCTGCCCGGGGCAGAGAAGACCACACAGGGGCCCCTCCCAGTGGAGCACAGCTGCCCTCACGGGGGAACGGGGCAGGCGCCACTGCAGAAATGACCCTAGACCATGAAGGATGGAGAAAGGACGGTGGAGCCTCTGCCAAGGCCGCCAGGCAAGAAGAGCCTGGAGTCCTATAGGTTGGTGGGGGGTTGAGGCTGAGGCCCTTTACCTGGCCCTGTGGTCCCCCAGACCATCTGGGGGTTTGGGACACATGCCCCTTCTCTATCTTGGAGCTGCAGAAAGGCAGGGGGTGCCATGGATCCTCAGCAGAAGTGGGATTGGGGTCTTTTGGTGGCCCTTCAGCCACCTGTCAGGGTTCTTTGGGCAGGCGCTAGCCTGGGGGCAGGGAGCAATGGTCTGTGGCCGTGGTAACAGGGGCTTGAGTGCAACCCCAGGGAGAGACAAAGGAAGGGTCGGTAGCTCAGGGCAGGCACAGCACCCTCGCTAGCCCTCTTCTGGGGTCCTCCTGATCCCAGAAGGAAGGACTCTGGACCTCTAAGCCTCCTGGGTTTGGGCCTTGGACGGTGTGGTCTGTTTGTGGCCTTGGAGGGAGTCTCCCCTGAGGAGGGAACGTCAAGGCCCGAGGCCTGCAGCTCTTCCCAGGAAGGGCCAGGCCTGGCTCTTCAGTGGGTCCCAGAGGCCCAGGCTGGAGTCGCAGGCTAGCGGGTGGACAGGGCTCAGACCCTTACCCTGGCTGGCTGCACAGGTGATCCTGGCGCTGTCGAGCCACCTGGGGGCCGTGGAGTCAGAGAAGCAGAAGCTTCGGGCGCAGGTGCGGCGCCTGGTGCAGGAGAACCAGTGGCTGCGTGAGGAGCTGGCGGGGACGCAGCAGAAGCTGCAGCGCAGCGAGCAGGCCGTGGCCCAGCTGGAGGAGGAGAAGCAGCACCTGCTGTTCATGAGCCAGATCCGCAAGCTGGACGACGGCGCCTCCCCCAGCGTGAGCCCTCACCTCGGCCGCTGGAGCAGGGAGGGCAGCATGGAGCATCCGTCCCAGCCCACTGACACCCCGCCACCCCGCACCTCCTTCCCTCATGCTTGGCTTGTCTTCCTCACCAGGAGGAGAAGGGGGACGTCCCCAAAGACTCCCTGGACGACCTGTTCCCCAACGAGGACGAGCAGAGCCCAGGTGCGGATGGACAGTTGGTTCTGGAATGGGGGGAAGAAGGCTTGTGTGAACTCTTGGTCCTTGGGACTCCCAGACCCCACCGTCCGAGTGGCTGCCATGTTCCCTCCTGCCCCAGTTCTGACCGTAACCTCCCCGCGTGTCGGAGCTTCCCGGCGGGTCTCAGGTGCTGCTTCTCACATGCCATGAGCTCTGTGAGGAGCAGATTCACAGTTCAGAGCTTTGGAGCTGCCAGGCCTGGCTTCAAGTCCTGCTTCTCTGCGACCCCTGGGAGAGCTTCTCCTCCTCTGCGGGCCCCTCCTAGGGTGGCAGGAACTGCATGCATGCACAGTGCCAAGCGGGGGCCGGTGCTCCCAGCTCGTAGGGTTGAGCACGTTGGGCCTCCACACCGCAGAGGAGGAAGCTGAGGCTCCGAGGTTAGGGACGTGCTCTAGGGCACACAGCTTGAACCATTGGCGCTGGGACTTGCCCACTCTTTCTATGGCGTGACTGGACCCGCTCTATAAATGAGGGGACTGAGGCAGAATGGTTAGTGACTTGCCCAGGGCCACATGTCAGGTGGGTCAAAAGCACAAGCTGGCATGTGGCAGCCCAGCCCAGCGGGCACATGGTACATATGACTTCCTGCCCTTGGCCTGCAGCCCCCAGCCCTGGAGGAGGGGACGTGGCTGCTCAGCACGGAGGCTACGAAATCCCAGCGCGACTCCGCACCCTGCACAACCTGGTGATTCAGTACGCCTCTCAGGGCCGCTATGAGGTGGCCGTGCCACTCTGCAAGCAGGCACTCGAGGACCTAGAGAAAACATCGGGCCATGACCACCCTGACGTGGCCACCATGCTCAACATCCTGGCGCTGGTCTATCGGTGAGGGCTCCTCTGGCCACCGTCATCCCTGGGGGCACCTCTTGCATTCTCGAAGGCCGCAGCCCTGGATCACTGACTCGGAGCCTGCTGTGGGCCAGGACGTGGGCTGCACTAGGCAGTTGGGTGGCAGGGAGAGAAGGGCCTGCATGGAACTCGGCCACAGATGTGAATAAACCTGAGTCGAGTGCAGGAGAGAGGCTGGGACGGAACCGGGGAGGGGGCCGCAGGTATGAACTCCCCAGGGGTCCTGGGGAGTTGGCGTGGTTTCTCCAGGCACCAAGCTTGAGCCCATGCTTTGGTGAAAAGTGAGTTTGCCCAGAACATAAGAGGGTTGGAAAGATTCCTGTGGCAAGGCCAGCATGAGCAAAGGCTGGGGGACTAGAGGGCAAGGCACATGGCAGGAAAGTTGTGTGGGGCCCAGGAGCACTAGGCGTGGGTGGTAGACACGACGCCAGCACCGCATGTCCCAGCCAGCTGTGAGTCCCTGGAGGGCAGGGGCTGACCAGGTCTCCCCGTACTCTGGCTCACACCCCATCATGCCCACTCCCCAGTGAATACAGGGTGACCATGGGGATCACAGGCCACTGGGGTAGCGCCTCAGGCTGGAGGATAACCTTGACCATGCTCCCACCTGCTCACAGGGACCAGAACAAGTACAAGGAGGCTGCCCACCTGCTCAATGATGCTCTGGCCATCCGGGAGAAGACACTAGGGAAAGACCACCCGGCCGTGAGTGGGGGCGGGTGGGGGCTGCCTTCTACCCCCTGCAGCTCTCGGGGCCCAGAGTTCCCTGCCCAGCAGGGCCTGGGTCAGGAGCTTCCCTTCTCTGCCCCTCAGGTGGCCGCAACCCTGAACAACCTGGCGGTCCTGTACGGCAAGCGGGGCAAGTACAAGGAGGCCGAGCCGCTGTGCAAGCGGGCGCTGGGGATCCGGGAGAAGGTGGGAGCCGGGGACGCCGGGCAGGTGGGGACGCCGGGCAGGTGGGGGTCCCGGACAGCCCTGAACCCAGCCCCTCTCTCATCCCAGGTCCTGGGCAGGTTTCACCCAGATGTGGCCAAGCAGCTGAGCAACCTGGCCTTGCTGTGTCAGAACCAGGGCAAAGCGGAGGAGGTGGAGCACTACTACCGGCGCGCGCTGGAGATCTACGCCACACGCCTCGGGCCGGACGACCCCAACGTGGCCAAGACCAAGAACAACCTGGTGCCTGGGGCAGGAAGGGCTGGAAGATGGGAAGGGGGTGGGGGAGGAAGAGAGGAAGAGGCTCAGCTCCCCACCTCCTGCTCGCCCTCTGGGACCCGCCTCTCCAGGCTTCCTGCTACCTGAAGCAGGGCAAGTACCAAGACGCAGAGACCCTGTACAAGGAGATCCTCACCCGCGCTCACGAGAAGGAGTTTGGCTCTGTCAATGGTGAGTACGTGGCCGCCACATGCCTCGGGGCATCCAGCACGGACCACTCTGCCGTCAGCACCCAGGACCAATGCAGCTGGGCGGGCCCTCTGGCCGGGCCCTGGCTGGTCCCCAGCCTCGCCTTTGGGTGGTGCCAGCCATTTGTGCTCAGGATTGCACACGTGAGCACACACTGACCCACACAGCCTCCCTGGCCTGCCTGTGCCACGCACACCTTTGTCTGCCCCGTGCTCTGGGCCCAGAGGCTTCCCCCTTGGCTACTGGGAACTCCTGCTCGCCTGGAGGGCCTGGCCCCATGTCTCCCCTTCTGAGAGACCAACTTCTGGCCCCGATTCCTACTCCTGGATCCCCGGAACCTGGCCCATCACTCGGGCCTAGTATGCATCCTGTGCCGTGGCCTGAGGTGTGCAAGGGTCTGTCCTTCCCCGCCCTCACCTCAGTCACGTCACAAGTCCCACACTGCAGCCTGTGCCGTGGCCTGAGGTGTGCAAGGGTCTGTCCTTCCCCGCCCCCACCTCAGTCACAAGTCCCGCACTGCAGCCTGTGCCGTGCTAACCTGTGTCCAGAGGAGGTCAGCGATGTTTTGGGTCTGTTTCTTGTTCATTCAAAGAAGCCCAACCCTGGTCCCCCTCCCCAGTCCTGTGTCCAGCCCAGCCAGGAGGCCTATATGGCAGACTGGTGACCATCCCCTTTCTTCTGCCAGGGGACAACAAGCCCATCTGGATGCACGCAGAGGAACGGGAGGAAAGCAAGGTAGCTCCGTAGGGCTGGTGTCCGGAGTGGGGAGGGGCATGCGCAGAGCAAGGGCCGCCTCCCACAACCCACCATTCTTTCCCCCAGGATAAGCGCCGGGACAGCGCCCCCTATGGGGAATACGGCAGCTGGTACAAGGCCTGTAAAGTAGACAGGTGAGGGCGGCAGTGCTGGGCTGCGGGTAGAGCAGGTGGCCGGGCACCTCCCGGGCTCCACATTCCACTCTCACCGCAGACACATCTCTTCTCTGCCAGCTCATTTTTCAAGGCCCAGGTCACAGGTCACCTGCCCCAGGAGGGGTCCCTGCACTGGGACAGCCTAATTCTCTTGCTCCTGGGTCTCCTAGTTTTTAGTCCTGGTGGCCCTGGGGTGATTTTCCCCAGGACAGGCGGGCCTAGCACACGGCTTGACAAATGGGAGGGGCTGGGTTCTGGTTGGCGGGATGGTTCCTCAGGGCCTAGTGTGGGCGGGGGCCAGGGTGGGCCCCGGGTCTTGGGGAGCATGGAGTGTGAGAGACTATCCTGTCTGCAGCCCTACTGTCAACACCACCCTGCGCAGCTTGGGGGCCTTGTACCGGCGCCAGGGCAAGCTGGAAGCTGCACACACGCTGGAAGACTGTGCTAGTCGCAGCCGGAAGCAGGTGGGGCTCCAGGCAGGAGGTGGGTGGCAGGGACCTGTGTGGCCCGAGTGTGTTGCAGTCAGGGCCAGATGTCCCTGCTCCTCCCTCAGGGCCTAGACCCAGCGAGCCAGACCAAGGTGGTGGAGCTGCTGAAAGACGGCAGTGGCGGGCGGGGCGACCGCCATGGCAGCCGGGACACGGCTGGGGGTGCCGGGCCTCGGGCTGAGTCTGACCTGGAGGAGGCAGGGCCTGCAGCCGAGTGGAGTGGGGTGAGTCTAGGGGCTGGGATGCGCTGGGAGGCTGTGTGGCCAATGTGGCCTAGAGACAAGCCGCTCCGTCCACCCCCAGGATGGCAGCGGCTTGTTGCGGCGCAGCGGCTCCTTTGGGAAGCTCCGGGATGCCCTGAGGCGCAGCAGTGAGATGCTGGTGAAGAAGCTGCAGGGGGGTGGCCCCCAAGACCCGCCCAACCCCAGGTAATCCCCTGCCCCACTGAGGCCCCCACCAGGGTTAGCCTCTCAAGAACCATCCAGCAACCCCAGATGAGCCCCTACCCCAGATCCAGCGTGACTTCCCATCCCTCTCAGGCTCGGCCACCCACCACGTCCACTCCCACCCCAGCCCCAGCCTGACCCTTTCCACCATGCTCCCCCCATTCCACCTTGGGCAAATCCTGGCCATCCTTTTCCTGCAGGATGAAGCGGGCCAGTTCTCTCAACTTCCTCAACAAGAGTGTGGAAGAGCCGGTCCAGGTAGGGGTGGGCGGGGGTCTGGGCACTGGGCAGCTGAGGCCAGGCCCAGGTGTGTTCCCCCCGAGCTTCCCAAGCATGTGTTCATCCAGACAGTTCCTGTCTCTATCCAGGCCTAGTTTGGGCTGAACAGCAGGGAGACAGCTGGGGGGAACCCAGCCCCTACCCTGGGTGGACATGAAAGCAGCCAGTGCCAACAATAGTGTGGAGGTGGGCAGGAGTGCCAGGGCACCAGGCCGTGGCCTGAGGTCAGACCTGCCTCTGCCCTGAGGGCCTGGGAAGCACAGACTAGCACAGGCTGAGGCTGAGGCTGAGCCACCTGCCCCCTCTGCCCACAGCCTGGAGGCCCAGGTCTCTCTGACAGCCGCACTCTCAGCTCCAGCTCCATGGACCTCTCCCGACGAAGCTCCCTCGTGGGCTAATCCGGAAGGGAAAGCCAGTTGCCAGAGCCTCCGCCCGGTGTGCCCCCACCCCAGCCCTGCGCATGGGCCCACTGCTTGTCCCGCCTGTCTTCCCCAAGGCCCCTGTCTTTTCTGTTCAATCTCAGGGTAACCTCCTCCCTCGTCATCTCAGCCTGAACCACGGAGGCTGGGCCAGCCCGCTCTAGCTCTGTACCTTATTTATTCCTTCCAGCTGGGCCCCCTCTCCCCTAGGTCCCGGCCGGCAGGAGGAGCTGGCTGGAGTCTCCAAGATACTCAGTGGCCCACCAGCCCCAGACCCCAGAGCCACGAACACTAAGCACCTGCCGCCCCTTCAGCGCCCTGTCCTCTCCCCACCCCACCCGGCCGTTGCTTCTGTATATAGAGAAATAAGTTATTGGCCGCGCCCCTCCCTCCAGTCCACGTACTGCCCGGGCCTCCCTCGCCCCGCCCTTCTCTGTGGTACCGCCCAGGCCTTAATCACCCCATTCCGCTCGGTGGTATCTCCCAGGCCCCGCGGTCCCGCAGCGGCGCTTCCCCAAAGGGTTCCCTGGGCCTTTTCGCGCTCCTCCTGGCCTCCGAGGGACGAGCCCCACCCCACCACGGCCGCAGGACCGAGGGCCTCCCCCGCCTCCTCCCGCCGGCCCCGGGCCGCGCCGCCTCCCCGCCCGCAGCTTCCGCGAGGGGCCGTGCGGCCCGCGGCAGGGGGGCTGCCCCAGATAGGGCCGAGGCGGTCGCTCTCTATTTTCAGATGTTGCTGTAGAAATAAAGACGGTTTGACTCTGAGCCGGGCTTGTTTTGAGGCGGAGGTCGGGGCCCCCCGGCGTGTGTGGGTGTGGTGGAGCGGGCGTGGGGTGCGCGTGTGTGTCGCTCGCGTCCTGCCCCGCGCAGCCGGAGCCCGGACACGGCCCCTGCCCCGCAGTTGTTCGGGGCTCCACAGGCCCAGGATTTCTTCCCAAACCTTCGCTCCCGGGGTGCTAGAGAGCGCGGGCGTGTCTGCTCCTTGCTCAGTGACACGTTTTCGCCTCTAGAACGTGGGTGATAACATCCTGCTCGGATGAGTTAAGAGTGCCCAGCACACGAAGAACCCTTGATAAGGACTTTTGCTAGCCTGTCACTGGGACCCACCTGGTTTAATGCTCGCAAGCTGGGCGGGGAAGGACGACCGCCTCCGTCAGACTGATGCGCCGCCCGCCCCAGCGTAGTCCGTCTGGGGGGCAAACTACAAGCCCCAGAAGGCACTGCGCCGGCGGTGAGGGGCGAGAGAGCCTGCGCAGCGGGGGGAGTTGGGCGGCGAGGGAGAGACTACAAATCCCGAGAAGCAGCGCGACGAGGCCCCAGTCCGAGTCGTTTGCGCCTGCGCGCCGCGGGCGGGGCCTCTGGGGCGGAGCGGCCACCATCTTGGAACGGGAGGCGGAGCAGAGCCGACTGGGAGCGACCGAGCGGGCCGCCGCCGCCGCCATGAACCCCGAATAGTGAGTGAGCCCCGCCCGCGCCGTGCGGCGCAGCCTCGATCCCGAGTACGGGGCTGTACTCTTACCGGGGTTGTTTGGCCCGGATCAGGGCTGCGCGGCGCCCCCACATCCGGGTCCCTCTTCCGCTGCCCCCCCTCACATCCGGGTCCTGCCCCTCCCCCCGGGGGCCCTAGGACCCTGGCTAGACACCCCGACTCCTCGCACCCGAGGCTCAGACACGGCGACCCCGAGGGATAGCACTTGGAGCCCAAGGCACTAGCCCCACAAGGCCTTGTCGGTTAGGTGACCCTGCAGCTCTAGTCACTCCAGGCCTCAGTTTCCCCACCTGCTGTTTGACCACTGTCCAGCGTTTTGGAGCCCGTCACGATAGTTTCTGTTCTTAGCTTCAGACTTGGGCCCTTTAGGTTGGTCAGTGAGTCCATCTGCCCTTACCTTCCTCCTGGAGCCTGGTTTTTGGGGTTGGGCAGAAGCAACGCTCGGGTCACATCTCCCGCGGGTCCTCCCCTCCAGGGCTGCCTCCTGCCCCTTGCCTGGGTCTCGCAGTCCTGTCACCCCGGCGTTCCGTCCTTTCCCGCTCTCACCTTTGCCCAGGCCCCAGCGCCACCGTCACACACACTAACCCTCGCTGCCACACTGCCGACGAACTTCACGTGAATGTGGAATTTGCTTTCTGCTTTCCAGTGGGATTCTTTGGTCCTCAAACTTTCCTCACTTCTTGGTTACTCCCCCTGCGGGTAGGTGGCCCACATCTCGGTGCCCTGGGCTTGCAGTTTTTCCCAAGTATCAGTTAGCTTCTTCCTCTTCAGCCACTTCCTTTTTCTCCTCCAGATCCAGGCCTCAGGTTTCCTTGGGGAAGGGGAAGGTCTGAGCTGGATCAGAAGGGGGACAAAGGAGGGAGCCAGCAGGCTCTCACAGAGTCTTCCGAGTCTGACAGACTTGGTCTTAAAGTTATCTCCGGGCAAGTCACTTCCCTTCTCTGACCTGTGGTTTCCCCACTAGTTGGGAATAACAACACGCACTTCATCAGACTGTTGTGAGGATTAAATGAGATGCATTTGGAGTGCTTCGTCACAAGTAGGAACTCAGCAAATATTAAATGTGATTATCATTGCCACTCATCGACCACCGCTTCTGGGTGGCTTCATATCAGGCTCTTTATGTAGCTTTTTCACTGAATAGGTATGGGCCTGGGCCCTGCTTTCCACTCCTGGGGCCTCCCCTGCCGTGCCAGGCACACCATAGCGTGTGCAGTGGGGGTTGTCTAAATAGCCCATCCTGGACAGACCCATGGAATCTATCAGGAATCAGGGTACGATACCCAGCCTCGTCACCTTGGCAGGTCATGTCTCTCTCTGTGCCTTGGTTTCTTTCTTCATAAAGTGGGACTTCAGACTTGGCAAGCTGAAAGCCCTTTGAGCCAGCTGTGCTATGGGTGAGGGGTCAGCCCTCCCCAACCCAGGACCTGGGTGAGGATCTGGTGAGCACCATCATACTCTAAACCGAGGCATGCCTCATGGTGTGGGGGGACGCTGTAATTGTGACCCTAGGATGATGCCAGTGGGCTCCTGCCTTCATGCCTTCTGATCCTCTCTCTCCAGTGACTACCTGTTTAAGCTGCTTTTGATTGGTGACTCGGGCGTGGGCAAGTCATGCCTGCTCCTGCGGTTTGCTGTGAGTAAGAAGCCTCCCATACCATCCATCTGGGGTCCTGGCTGGCGGCTGGGGGGAAAGGGGCAACTCAGAGCACAGTAGTTGCAAGGCCTGGGAACCAAGGATGAAGTTGCAGGACCTGCCAGCGACACATCTGACTGAACAGAGGCGTAGGGCTGGCAAGTGGGGTGCTGAGAACTGGGGCTTGGCAGTGAGGAGCCCGGCTGGGACAGGGAGTTGGAGGGAGGTTGTCCTAATGGGCCTTGGGCTCATTCACTCAGGCCATTTCACTGGCCCCTGACCTTCCAGGATGACACATACACAGAGAGCTACATTAGCACCATCGGGGTGGACTTCAAGATCCGAACCATTGAGCTGGATGGCAAAACCATCAAACTTCAGATTGTGAGTGTCACTCTTCCCAAAACCCCTGGTAGAAAGGCATCTGCCTTGGGAGGGAAGGGGCTCTGGACGCGGAGCCCGGGACTGACCTGCTGCTCTGCCTACCGTCTTATAGTGGGACACAGCTGGTCAGGAGCGGTTCCGGACCATCACTTCCAGCTACTACCGGGGGGCTCATGGCATCATCGTGGTGTATGACGTCACTGACCAGGTACTCGTGGACGCCGTCCTCAGCTTTGCCTCCTCAGCCTGAGGCCTTTGACTCCTGCTGCCGGCCCTGTCTTTCCTGATGCTTCCTGGAAAGGAGGCTGTTTGGCCTCATCTCACAGGGAGAGAATGGCGCACAGAAATGGATCCTTCGAGGTCCTGCTAAGGATCTTGGCAGAACCAGGCCTCACACCTCCCTGCCAGCCTTGTCACCTTATTGTCAACCTTCCGGGCACCTGTGTGTTGTGGGGCTTTAGTCAGCTGGTTGGCTGCTGTGCTGGGCCGTGGCTTCCTGTGTGAAGACACTGTGGGGAACAATTAGAGGGCCTTAGACAAGGAAGGGAGGGAGCCCTGAGCGCTGTGCCCAGCAGGAGCAGAGGTCTAGCAGCCCTGTGTCTCCCGCAGCAGCTTTAGTCACATGTCACTGGCAGCAAGTGACGGCAACAGCCAGAAATGTTCCCATCAAACCTTATAGTTTATAGAACTTGTCACAGCCTTCAAGTTGCCTTTTGATGCTCCTAAGAGGCCTGTGTTATGTCCCTATCTTACGGATGAGGAATGGGGTTCAGGATGGTGAGGTGACTTGCTGAGGGTCCCCCAGCTAGTTCAGTGGCGGAGACAGAAAGCCTAGTCTGCGGATTCCACCTGCTTTGTTTTTTCTACCAAACCTTGTTGCTTAACAGGGGCCAGCTCTGGGGACGTGGAGAACCTTACATCAGCCCTGGGCCGGGAGGAGTCCCTGTCTGAGGGGCGGCTGGGCTCTAGCTCACGATGCCTCCCCCAGCTCTGCACAGGCTGTGGGTGAGCTGTGCGCCACCCAGACGGAGGTCCCCAGGGCCCTCCTGACTGCCAATCCAGTGACCTCATTTCAGCCCCTGCCCTGAGTGACCTCTTGTGGCTTTTAACTCCATTCTCTTTTCTCTCCTTGAAAAGTTTGCTTTCCCCAGCTCCCAGCCTCCTGTTGCTTTCGATACTGTCTCCACAATGTCCTTTCGCCAGTTCATCCTGTACTGCCCCCATAGCCCCTTATTTTGTGCCTCCTGACTCTGCCCCAAGTGTCTTCCTTACTCCCCTTGCACGGTCTGGTCACTTTCCTGCTTTGGCTTCTGTCTTACGTTCTGTGATTCCAGTGTCCAAACAGCTGTCACTGTGGGCTCACTCCTATGTCCGTGTCCGTGCTGCCACGTTGTGTCTGTGTTAATTCTCATCCTCTCAGTCTTACCAGTGAACCGAATGGTGGGCTCCGTGTTCTCCAGATGAGAGAGCTGTTCAGTAACTCGCCCCTCATCTCAGGAAGGGCAAAGCCAGCCTTGGGTCTCAGGGCTCCTGGCCCTTTCCTGTCCTCAGGCAGCCTCTCCCGAGCTCCAGACCGTCTGCAGCTCCCAGATGTCCAGCACTGGCCTCACCATCTCTCCCCAAACTGGCGCCTGCACCCCCATCTTTGTAGCAGGCTCCCTGTCGGCCTGACCAGAACACTCTTGCTCCCCCATCCAGTCAGTCTCAAGGTTCTGTTCTCTCTCCATCATCTCTCGAATCTGTCCCCTCATGATAATAGCAGTGATGAGGATAATAGCAGCTCTTGCTAATTAAGCACTTATTATGAGACAGGCCTGCATGCATTCTCTCATGCTCACAGCAGCCCTGCCGGGAGGTACTGCTTTATAGATAGGAGGAAACTGAGGCTCGCAGAGGTCAGGTGACATGCCTAAGATGACAGGCACAGTAAATGGCTGAACAAGGGCTTAACCCAGGGTGGTCTGACGCTAGGTCCCATGTGCTTCCCTGGCTCAGGGCACATCCTCTCCTCCCCTAATTATTCCCGTCACCTCCCACTTGGTCTCCATCTTGCTCGTCTGACCTGGTCTCCACACTCCTGCTGGGACTATCTTTCCAGACCATAGGTGTGATCCTGCCGCATCCTGCCTAAGAAAACCTCTGTCCCGCCCAGGATCCTAGCCCCGTGGCCTCTGGCACAGATGCTTCCTGCCAGGCTAAGACCCTGTGTGCTCTGGCCCAGCCGCTCCCTCGAGTTCCCTGAGGGTCTGCAGCCCAGCAACGTGCCCCTGCTTCCCACTCCCCTCCTGTGACCTGGCATGCACTGTCCCCTCAGCTGGCACCTGTCCTGCACAAGGCCAGTTCCTACCTGCAGGCTTAGGTCAGCTGTAGCCCCTCGAGGCAGAGATGGTCCTGGGGCTCCCCAGCCTCCGCCTTCTATCCTCGCTTGCCATATGTGTCCTGCTTGGTTCCTCCAGTGTCCGCTGAATGCCTTAGGGCAGGGCCCAGGCATGATTCCCTTTGTCCCCAGCTCCCAGCAGGGCGCCTAGCTTGGGACAGGGCAAGAGATCTAAATTTGAGCCTTGTATTACTTGGCTGCTAAGAATGAAAAGTGGCTCTAGCTTCAGTACTTTCCTAAAAGTTCTGTCACTTGTCTGGGGGTGGGGGGAAGTGGGGCCAAGTGATTAGACTGTTGGTGCCAAAAGTAGGGTGAACGTAGGCTCTGCTCTCAGGAGACCTGTCTCCCTTGTAGGCCAAGGCCTTTGAAAGGACCCTCCACCTCCACTGGGTTCCAAGGCTTCAAACCTTAAAGGAATTTTAAGGCCCCTGTGGGAACTTTGAGATTCTTGTGGACCCATTACTCTCTGTTCCTGTCTCCCCTTTGGCCCTTCTGATGCCAACCCCATGTGCGGTTAAGCCTGTAGATGGCTCAGGGAGAGAGAGCTACAGGAAGCAGAGCTGGCTGGCCCTTAGGCCTGGGCCGCTGCGGAAGTGTCAGGGCCACTGGCAGGCAGCTGGGGCTGCACTGAGCCTGGCTTTTGAGGTCCAGACGGAGGAGGTTAGGAAGGAACGCTAGGCCTGGGGGAGACTGTTTCCTCTACACCCCTGAACCCTGTGTCTCAGGGACCCCAGGCAGCTCACTTCCCCTCAAAGAAGCCCCTTTTCTCCAGGCTGCAGGTAGAGATGGGAGTTAGGAAGAAAATAACTTTTGACCTTGGTCCCTCTAGGAGTCCTACGCCAACGTGAAGCAGTGGCTGCAGGAGATCGACCGCTACGCCAGCGAGAATGTCAACAAGCTCCTGGTGGGCAACAAGAGTGACCTCACCACTAAGAAGGTGGTGGACAACACCACGGCCAAGGTGAGCGGGGCCTGGGCCAGGGTGCCCAGGGGGCCTGAGGCCTGCTGCCCCTCACCCTTCTTTCCCCTCCTCTTCTCTCCTCTCCCCTCGTCAGGAGTTCGCAGACTCTCTGGGCATCCCCTTCCTGGAGACAAGTGCCAAGAACGCTACCAATGTCGAGCAGGCGTTCATGACTATGGCTGCCGAGATCAAAAAGCGGATGGGGCCTGGGGCAGCCTCAGGGGGTGAACGGCCCAACCTCAAGATCGACAGCACCCCTGTAAAGCCAGCTGGTGGTGGTTGTTGCTAGAAGGGGCATGTGGAGTGGGACAGGAGGGGGCATCTTCTCCAGATGATGCCCCTGGAGGGGGCAGGAGGTGCCTCCCACTCCCTCTCCTGGGGCATTTGAGTCTGTGGCTTTGGGGTGTCCTGGGCTCCCCATCTCCCTCTGGCCCATCTGCCTGCTGCCCTGAGCCCTGATTCTGTCAGGCCCCCCAGGGAAGACACCCAGGACCTGTGGCTAGGGTGGGGCTTGCTCTGCTGCTGCCTCTAGGTAACTTTGAAAGACGCCCCACCACACACTTTTCTTTGGAACGAGGGCTCCTCCGTCTGTCTCCCCCCTGCCCCCATGTATGCTGCACTGGGTTTCTCTCCTTCCCGTCTTCCTTCTCTCCCTCCTTCCCTAAAGCTGAGGGCCTCTCTGCCCTCTGCTGCCCCTGGCTGCAGTCAATGGCCGGGGCCAGGAGGGTGGCCAGGGGATCCAGGACCTGGGATCCAGGGTTCTGGGCCGGACCTCAGGACGAGTGTGGGGATCACAGAAGCTCAGCAGCCCACCCTTTCCTCCTCCCACTGCCTCCCCTCCCACCCCTCCCACACTCCCAGCTCTAGCCGTCCAGCCTCGGTGGGGTCTGAGCACATCGAGGGCAGGTGGGCGGGCGGCCTTGCTGGGCCTGTGTCTTGAGCCCAGAGGGAGTCTGCTCCTGCCACCCCCTGCCCTGCCAGAGCCAGGCCCATGTACTGCCTGCCCACCGTGCCCCTTTGTCCCCACGGCAGGCAGAGGCGGAAGGCCCACCGTGCCCGAGGCCGGGCACCAGCCTTAACCCTCACTCTGCCAGCACCTCCTCCCTCCTCGAGGCAGCACATCTGGCTTATTCTCCCTTCCAGCCCTTGGAGCCTAGTAGGGCAGATCCTCAGCCCCTGCCGCTACTTCTCTGGGGATTGTGGGTTCAACCCAGGGTTGGGGGACCTCTGCTTACCCCCTTCCCACCCAGGATCCTAGCCCCCTGCCCTCTGCCACAGCTGCTTCCTGCAGAAAAACACATTTTTGGTCTCTACCTAAGAAGCCATGTCCCTTGTGCTGTCTCTTGCCTGTCCCACCTGTGCCCTGCCCTCCAGCTTGTATTTAAGTCCCTGGGCTGCCCCTTGGGGCATCCTCCACTCCCAGGTTCCCCTCTGGTGTCATGTCAGGCATTTTGCAAGGAAAAGCCACTTGGGGAAAAGATGGAAAAGGACAAAATAAAAATCAATAAATTTCCACTGGCCCTCGGGTGAGCCGAGGGTTTTTGCAAGGAAGTTGTGGTGGCTGAGTGTGGTCTGTGGGCCGAGCCCTGCCTTGGGTGCAGGATGGAACTGGAGCCCAGGGCTTGGTGGGATGCCCTGGGTCCTGGGGTCGCTGGCGAAAGCCCTTGACCCATTTCCTGGGGCTAGGAGAGCTGCCTGCTTGTGCTTCTGTGGTCTGTCCCCAAGGGCCCAGCACCGTTCTGTCAGGGAGCGACGCAGGCGGCCATCAGCGAGTACCTGGTGAGCCGCTGCCAACACCCACGCAGGCACACGGCCAAGATGTGGAGCCGGGCACACCTGGCCCGCACCCTCCAGACCCCCGGTTCAGCCTCCTCTCCCTGCTTCGCTCCGGCTTCCGGCCAGGAGTTTCTGCCCCCTGGGACAGTGACAAGTGCTTCCCACTTAAGGCTTCGTAGTGCGGGCTGTTGTGGGGAGGGCGACGCGGTGTGTGAGGGTGGGGGCGTGTGCCCGTCCGCGTGGCCGAGTGTGGCTGCGGTGGGTTGTGTGTAGCGGAGTGGGGGCAGGGCTGCCGGGGGTGCGCGGCCGTGTCAGCGTGTCCCCGAGGGCGCGTGGCCACGGGCTCGCCGGGCGGGGGGCGGCGGCCGGGCGCGCGGGCGGAGGGGCGCGCGGAGACCTGGCCCCGCCCGAGGCCGCTCGCACGGCGGCCCCGCCCCCGGCTCCGCCCCGCCGGCTTCGCGGGCTGGAGAGCGAGGGAGCCGCGGGCGAGGGATCGCAGGATGAGCGATCGCGGCCCGGGCAGCCGGCAGCGGACGCGCCCCCCGAGCCCACCGGCCCGCGCCCCGCGCCCCCCACGGCCCCGCGGCCCCGGTCCCGGCCGCGCCGCCCGCGTCCCCCGAGCCCCGCGGGCCATGCCCGGCCGGCCCTAAGCGCGGGCCGGGGGGCGTCCCCTTGCGCCCGGGCCCCGCGCTGGCGCCCCCCGGGCCGCCGCCCGGCGCCGGGGCCATGGCGTTCACCTTCGCCGCGTTCTGCTACATGCTCACCCTGGTGCTGTGCGCCTCCCTCATCTTCTTTGTCATCTGGCACGTAAGGCCGGGCTGGGGCTGGGGCTGGGGCTGGGGGCGGGGGGCAGGGGGCGCACGGAGCGGGAGGGGCCCGGGGCGGTGGGCTCAGCGCCCCGGGGAAACTTGGAGCCTCCGCTCCGCTATCCTCCATGGTCGGCTTCTGTTCGCCCCCATTAGCACCCCCCATGGTCGGCTTCCTTCCCGGGCCCCCCCATCCTCCGCCGCCCCCGCCTGCCTGTGTGTGTCAGTCGGCCCTGACCCCCCTCCTCTGCCCCATCCAGCCTGGGGTGGGGGGCAAAATCTGGAATTTTTGTTCCTTTACCTTCTAAGTGCCCCCCCATCCAGCCGCCCCCGTTTGTCTGTGGGGCAGTTTGTCTGTCTGCTGCCCCCCCACCTTTGTGGGTTTTTCCAGCCCTGAGATGGAGCCGGTTGCTATGGCAACTGCATCTGTTTACAGGACCCACGTATCTCAGAGCCCATTAACCCTTTCCCTTCCCAGCCCCCTCCCTGATCAAGCAGCCCCCAGAGACCTACACGGCCCCCACCACTGGCTCACCTGTCTCCCTGCCCCTCTTGCCGGGCTTCCAGCCCCCCAGGTTTGCTCCTGACTTTCCAGCTTCTCTCCTATTCTGGCTGCACTTTCCCCTTTGTCTGGCATCCCCCTTGGTCTGTCCCCCAACCTGGCCCAGCCTCACACCTGCCTCTTCAAATGTCCATTTCTCTCCACATCAGATCAAATCGCTTCCCCAGAGGCTTCCCTTTCTCAAGAGCCTCCTCTGCCTGGCTCCCTTCCCCTCACTACAGAGCTATCAACCAGCCTCCAGCTCATTATTGGGGGCCCTGGACCCCCTTTACTGCCCTCCCTCCTCCCCCCACCCCCTGCTCTCCAGGCCTCTGTCTCTGTAGCAGCCTGCCCAGCTCAGCCCCGGCTGGCTCATACCTCCCTGGCCGTCGCCCCCTTTGGAGGGTCCTCTTACCCTCTGTAGTTTCTCTCCCATTCCCCCATCCCCCCTTCTTCCTAGCGCCTCACCTGCCTCTTTCCTGGTCTCCCCATTTCCTCTCTTTCTCTTCCTGGGACCTGCTGCTTGCTACATGGTTCTCCCTCACTCCCTTTGCCATCCCTGCTGCCTGTCCCTTGGACATCAGGAGTCATACACTCTCACTGCACCCCTACTATGTGAGGACTAAGCCCCACAGGCACCCCACACACCCCACAGCTCCAGCCCTGTCGCACCCTGGCCTTGCTCCTCTCTCTGTCTCTCTCTCTGGGCCTCTCAGTTGCTTTTTCTTCCTCCCTTCCCCCCACTGTGTTTCTCTTATCCTCCCTCCATGCCCCAGGCCCATCTTAATCTCTCCGAGCCTCCTGTCCCATCCTCAGGGCCTTGGACAATCCTGGGGGGTAGGGACAGGAAGGCTAGGGTCCTAAGGACTAGAGGGAATTGGGGGCCACAGGCTGGGAAACAGCTAACAGGCTCATGGGAGAAAGGATCCTGGAATTCAAGAAGCCCCTTTTCGGTCCCTCCCCAGCCAGGGGCCTCCCACATCCCCGGTGGGGGTTCTTGACCTCAGGGGGTCCTCAGAGCAGTTTTCCACCCAGCGTGCACTCACACTGATGCTTCTTGAGGACCAGGCGCTAGGTGGCTTTGAGGGGGTCAAGGATGAGTAAGACTCAGACTTTGCCCTTGTGGAGCACCCAGGCTGGGGAAAAGGCCCAAGCTTTGAGTAAAGCCTCTGACCATTCAACAGATATTTATCGACACCTACTATGCATGAGGCCCTATGTTTGCACAGCCATTTAGCTGGGTGATCTTAGCAAGTCATTTGTCCTCAGTCTGTCTCCTCATTGGTAAAGTGCCCAGATTGAGGCCTCCTAGGGGATAGGAGGTGTGGTCCTCAATCCAAAGCTGATAAGAACTAGAATCTTCCAGGGCAAGACCCCAGATCCCACTCCAGACCCTGAGCCCAGGCCCCAATGGTTGCTAGGCAACCCTGGTGGTGAGTGACGCGTGTCAGCTGTCACCGTGGGGGATTGTTTGTTCCAGGGGGCTGACTCAGCGCCAGGCAGCCTGGGGGGTGGGAGGCGCGACACCCGCCACCTGCTGGTGGTGCCAGCTCTGGGGCAGACAGACGGCACCCTTCCTCTCCCTGCTGGACCCTGTTGCTGTGCCTGTCAGGCTGGCGGTTGCCCAGAGTCAATGGCAAGCTGGGGGGGTTCCAGATGGTCCCAGCTCCCTCCAGGAAGCCCATGTTCTTTCCCTCTGAGCTGTCTGGGGTCTGGGATGCTTGGGGGTGGTGGGCCTGCTGCCTCATCCTAGGGCTGAGGGGGGGACCCTAGCAGACCCCTCTGCCAGCCCACCTCCCCCAAGTCACCTGCTAGCTCCCCATCATCCCCTCAAACACCTGCTCCACTCGACAGTTCCCCACCTGTGAGGACACTGCCATCCGCCAGACATCCCAACACCCGAAGGCACCTTGGGCCCCTCTGCCTTCACCTCACCTCTGTTGGAGCCCTCTGGAGTCCGGCTCCTAAAGAGCTCAAGGATCCAGCCAAGCCTCTTCATCTCCACTGCCATTCTTCCCGCTCAGACCACCGGCACCCTCCCTTAACACTCTAGCAGGCCCCGCTGGTCTAGGACAGAGTGGTTAGGAATTTTAACCTGGAGTCAGACTGGGTGAGAATCCTGGCTAACCACTAACTAGCTGTGTAGCCTTGGGCAAATCACTTAACCTCTCTGTCTCAGCTTCCTTATCTGCAAAGCAGAAATGAAAATAGTACTAGTGCCTATGTCATTAGGTTGTCTCGAGCATTAAATGAGTTAATAAACAGAAAGCCTGCAGGCAGAACGGAAGCACTGTGGATGTCTTGGCCAGGACCGTTAGCCGGCTCCTCCATCCTGCCCTGCCAGTCCTAAGACATCAGCCTGACCGCCCCCCTCTGCTGCTTTCTGCCCTCAATGGCTCCCCATTATTTTTGTGTTGAAGTCCAGACTCACAGGGCACCCGTGTCTGGCTCTGCTGACTGCTCCACCATCTCTCACCATTCCCTCCTTTCTTCTCGCAATCCTCACTCACTCTAGCCCCAGGAACCCCACAGCTTCCTGAATGTTCCTTGTTCTTTCAACACCCCTGCCTCTGTAGCTGCTGTTTCTGCTGCTTGGACTGCTCTTCTCCATTGTTCACCAGACAAACGCCTACTCGAAATCGAACCTGAGCCCCATCACTCCACACACGGGGCTCCGCGCCCACCCTGGGTCCCCCCTGTACCCCCAGTCATGATGACCTGGAATGTAGCTCAAAGTTCTCCTCCCCCCAAGCCCAAGTTCCTCCCAGGCAGGGGCTGACCCAGTGTTTGGATGTTGTGGAAGGGTGCGCACTGGACATGGGCCTGCTTTAGGATCCGGACTAGGGTTCTATTCTAGTCTGTTGTGTGACCAGGCCCTGCCCCTCTTTGGGCCTCAGTTTCTCCACCTTTGCAACCTGCCCCATCTGGCTTGGTCCCCTTGTATAAATTCCTGCCCTACAAAAGGCCGGGTCGCGGAGGCCACAGCTGCTACCGCAACCCTGACAGGCACACGCCCTTCCCCCAGATCATAGCCTTTGACGAGCTGCGGACCGACTTCAAGAACCCCATCGACCAGGGGAACCCAGCGCGGGCAGTAAGTGATACATGTGCTGTGCCGAGGTGTGTTCGTCCGTCTGTCTTTCCATCTGGGGGGCGGGGGCGCACGGGAAGGGGAGCGCGGTGCGGGGGGCGGTGGCCATGCCCCTTCCTCTCTGTCCCCGCCCCCAGCAAACACCTGGCGCGGGCTCAGGGCTCCAGTTCCTCCTCGCGGGGCAGTCGTTGCCAGGCTCTGGGCCGTTGTCGTGGAGACGCGGGTGAAGGCCCCTCCATGGTGACGGTCGCCATGGGGACGGCGCGACTGCTTCCCTGCCGCAGAGACTCCTCTGGCGCCCCCTGGCGGCCACATGCAGGGCGGAGGGGGGCGCCCCAGTGCCAGCTCCTGCGCCTCCCCCATCGCGGCCTTTTTCTTCCCCTACAGCGCGAGCGTTTAAAAAATATCGAACGCATCTGCTGCCTCCTGCGCAAGGTCAGTGTCCCAGCTGGGGGCAGGCGCGTTGCCCCCAGTCCCTGTGGCCCAGAGCCAGGCCTTCCTCCTCTCTGGGCCTGTTTGATCCACTCAGCCATTTGGAGGGAGTGGGAGGCCAGAGGCCTTTTAGTCCCCAGAGGCCATGGTGGGCAGGCACCTTCCAAACCCCAGCGCCCCTCTGTGCCCTTGCAGCTTAGGTCTGTCTTGGCACCAGGCCACTGACCTCTCGCCCTCATTCCCCCAGCTGGTGGTCCCAGAATACTCCATCCACGGCCTCTTCTGTCTGATGTTTCTGTGTGCAGCAGAGTGGGTGACCCTGGGCCTCAACATCCCCCTCCTTTTCTACCACCTCTGGAGGTGAGGCCAGCAGCCGCCTTGGGAGGCTGTGGCGGGGAGCAGGGGCAGGCTGGGGGGAGCAGGGGCAGGCTGGGGTGGGAGCCCCGGCAGTGGGCACTCAGAGCCCTCTCTGCCCAGGTACTTCCACCGTCCTGCGGATGGCTCTGAGGTCATGTATGATGCGGTCTCCATCATGAATGCTGACATCCTCAACTACTGCCAGAAGGAGTCCTGGTGCAAACTCGCCTTCTACCTGCTCTCTTTCTTCTATTACCTGTACAGGTGAGGCCCCACCCATTGCAGTCAGAACTCAGGGAAGGGACATTACAGGTGTCATGTTTCCAATCCCTCCTTCCTGCCCTTTGCCCTTGAGGACTAAGGGCAACCCAGGCTGTGACTGGGTGGGCGGCCACCGGCTGGGTTTGCTTGGGACTTGGCTCACAGTGTCGTCTTCCCACAGTATGGTTTATACGTTGGTGAGTTTCTAAAGGGGAAGCCGGCCAGGGAGCGAGCCCAGAACGGACCGGACGCCTGTGCACCCCAGCCCTGCCCCTTGGCCGCAGAGGCCTCAGTCCTGGGGAAGGAGGGGGCACTGGTGCCCCCAGCCTCTCCAACCCCCAAACTGCTGCTGCGGGGACCCCCCACCCCCGCCTTCAGGGCCCTCCTCCTTGGACCAGGGCTGAGCAGAGCTCTAAATAAGGGCAGGGGCTCCTCTGCCAGCCCACCGGCATGGCAGTCAGTCCTGGAAGGGCGGGACCTCTGGCCTTGTCCATTTCAGGGGAAGCTTGGGCCTTGCCATGGGCCAGAGCTTGACCCTGGAAATTGTGGGCCACCCCACCCCCACCCCAGGCCCCCGCTGCAGGTGGGGGCACCCACACCCAGAATGAGCAGGCTCAGCAGGGGGCCACCCCACCCCTAGTCTGCCCTCCTCCCTCCCCCAGGCTCTTTCTCCAGCCCCCATCTCCACTCACCCCAGCCTCAGCCCACCCTGTCTCTTGAACCTATTTTCTATGTTGCCTGGAGGAGTCCGGCACCCCCTCCCCGGCCATTTGTGACAAAATATGAATAAACTACTGCAAACACATGGGCCCCAGTTCTGCTCCTGAAAAGGTTGAAGAAGCGATGGGAGCAAGGCGGCTGTATGGGCCACAGGCCTGAGCAAAGGCCTTAGCACAGCTAGTCGGACCCCACTAGCCAGAGGCCGCTGCCCCGCCCATCCTCACTTTCCTGGCTGTGCCTGCTGAAGGCCTTCCATCTGCCTTCCAAGGCAGTGTCAAGGTCACCAACTCAGGAAACCGTCCCTGCATCCACGCTCTTCCTAGACAGCCCCAAGCCTGTCCCCTGGGCAACGCAAAGCCTCAGAGGTGTCTGCACCTCCCCGTAGGCCCCAGGAACAAGGGTCAAACAAAGTCAAGGAAATCAAATCTTCAATGTATGGAAAAATCGGTGCCATCTGGGGCCAGGGGTCACCGGACCAGGTGGAAGGTCAGCCAGTATATGATGAGAGGCTGGAAGGCTGCAGCCCCCAGAGTCAGGTAGAGCTGGAGACGCTGCCGGGGCACTGAGCTGCCCATGCTGTCGGGGCCCAGGGCTGCCGTCCGCAGAGAGCGCACCTGGAAGAAAGGAGAGCTAAAGCTGGGCCGGGAGAGGGAGATTGGTCCCAGCTCTGCCTCCAGCTGCAGGGATGGGTGGGGCAGCCCCAGACTCACGATGAAGTACATGAGCGCAGAAGAAGTCCAGGCCAGCACCACGTAGTAGCCATTGCTGCCGAACAGCAGCCCTGTGAGCACACTGAGGATCATTCTGGAAGCAGGGGGCATGGGGAGGAGGGGGTTAGTGACCCCTCAGGGTCCAGGCCTGAGATTGGCCCTGCCCACCAGGACCCAGAGCCCAGCTATACCCCACTCCCAGTCTGTCCCCACAGGGACCCAGACCCGAAAAGGATCTGGAAGGCCCAGGCCTCAGCCCCAGGACCTGTATCTGAGACCCAGATCTCTCCCCTGTGTTCCCAGGGTGGCTCTCAACATGGCCCTAACCTCCTGCACGGCACCCAGGTCCGCAGGAGACTGCTGGTTCCTCTAACAGCAGGGCTAGAGGCTGCGGGGTGCTGAGACACGTCCAGGGTCATGGTTCAAGGGGGTCACACTCGAGGCTATAGCTACGCAGGTCCAGGCCCAAGACCACAGACTCCTCCCTGGGCCGCCTCTCCCCAGCCCACAGGTGCTCACCCCACATATTTGTAGCCGCTGTAGGCCAGCAGGTGGAAGGTGCTCAGGTCACTGCGCACGGTGGCCAGGTAGAGGCCCAGGAGCAGGGCCAGCACTTCCATCACCACCCACACCAGTGCTGTGCTCGCACACAGGCCCAGCACCTCGGGGGAGAACCTGTGCCAGGGTAGGGGCAGTTCAGAGCCAGCCATCCTGTGGCAGGGGTGAGGGTGGGAGACTGGGGGCAGCAGGGGACCTGGCACAGGCCCCCTGGGGAGGTAGGGAGAAGAGCTGGGGTAGGGGGAGAGAACGGGGAGGGAAGTAGAGGGGGTTGGCACCAACCTTTTCTGAATGCCCAGTGCCATCCCAGCCAGCAGCACGTAGGTGATGAAGGCCATCGCTGCCAAGAGCCAGAGAGACGCCATCAGACTGACTTCCTCATCCAGAGCCCTCTTTGGGCATCCAAGGCCACTACCTCCCCTACCTTCTCCCCATATGCCTCCCCTGCATGTCCCAACACAGCCTGACCCCCACATTCAGCTCCCCAACGCCCTGCCTGGGTGCCTTTCTCTGATCAGCCCTCCCCCCCGTGTAAACATCACCTGACCATTCTCCCAGGACCACAAGCCACCTCCTTCCCTACCCCTGTGCTAGGAAGCTCGCCAGTCTTCTGCTGTGTCTCAGAAACTACGTCACAGGCCAAGGCCACTGTTCATCTCACTCAGGGACTAAATTGATCCTGGTAAGACTACAGGACCAAAATGCAGGTTCAGTGTACAACCCAGCCTGTGCCTAGTGTCCGGGGCCATGGAGATGACCTCACCTCAGCCAGCAATTCTAAGTCTGGCCATTGGCAGTGGCTACAACTCTGGCTGCCTTGATGGTGCAGAGAACTCCAAGTCTAACTCTGAGCTGTTTTCACAAAAGCCCAGGGCCAGTGGGAGCCAGGCTTTAGCAGCAGTTTTAACTCCTCAGTCCTGTCCTCTTCCTGCACTAGAACTGATGTGACCTGTGACCACCAGAGGGCAAAGTGTCCAGAGTTAGGAAACCACCTCTACCACCTATAAGCTGTGTGGCCTCAAAGATCTGCAAGTCCCCTCTGAGCCTTGGCTTCAACATGTAAAATGGGGATGCCAATACCAGCCTTACACAGTGGCTACAAGGGACACGTGGGATGAAGGACGGAAGAACCTTCGTCCCGCCAGGATGTCTGGGATAGCTGCCTTCACTGGAGCTCCTCTGAGGGCTGGTCCCTGACACGCTAAGCCCCTCCTAAGTACCCAGTATGGGCCTCGCCTTGCACAGCCGACAGGACAGAGGAGTCAGCTGCAGAGTGGGCCAGCCATAGCCCACGTGGACAGGCAGTGCGGGAACCCAGAAAGCAGCCAACACTTGCTCAGGAGGTCAGGAAAGGCTTCCTGGAGGAGGGGATGATGGAGCAGGCCTTGGAAGACAAGTGATACTGATGGTAACAGCTAATGTTTCCTACATGCCTGCCATGTGCCGGGTGCTGAGCAAACATCACCTCACTAAATCTCTACAACAACCCTTTGAGGTAGGGACAGGTATTATTCCTGCTTTACTAAAGAGTGCAAGTAACCAGCGGAAAGTCCCACAGCTGGAAGTTGCAGAGTCAAGTCTAAACTCAGGGCTCCCGGCTGGGGAAGGATATGGTCCAGGTCAAGAGGCAAGATGGTCTCAAAAGGGTGTCCTGGGGACACCGAAGGCACATTCAGGAAGATCCTTACTGGTCACCCCGTACCACCTAACTGGTGTCTAGCAACTAACTGCCACACACAAAAAGCACCCAGAGCAGATGCTGAATAGTTGAGCCTCTCTCTTCCCATTCATCCCTCAAGGCACAAGTCCCGCCACGTCTTCCAGCCCAAGTCAGAGACTCACTGGGGATATAGAGGTCGGGGGCGTTGAGGTCTTGCCGAGGAGGCAGAGGCATATCACGGCTGTACTGCACTTCCCAGTTCTGGCAGTGGCAGCAGCGGCCAGGTCAGGAGAAGATGAAGAAACAGGAGAGAAGGGGTTTGAGGTCTGGAAGCCAGACTCTGGAGCAGGATGAGGGAGGCCCCCAGCTCACCTGGTAGGAAGCTCACCTGGTGTGTGTAGGGGAAGACCAGGAGCCCTAGCTTCTTGGCCACATAGGCTGTGTCCACAGCAAAAAAATACTTGAGTTTGTTCACAGACACAAAACGGTGCAGCTAGGAGGGGAGAGAGGAGGCTGTGGGCAAGCCGAAAGCGGAGCCTCAGGGTGCTCCTCTGTGTGCTCCTTCCATGAGGAATTGGGCAGAATCCCATGATGCCCCAGCCCTAGCCAAGAATTCTGCCACCCTTGCCCTGGGGGCAAGCCACACCTCCTTGTGCACCATGTCCTTCCCATGGGATGCGATGGAGCTGCCATAGGCCATAGCCACATTGGCCACTGGGTCCCCAAGCAAGTGGTTGACATTGAAGGCCACATCTGCTCCTGGGGCTGGGTATCCCCCCGGCGGGCTGGAATAACCACCGCTTGTGTCATCGAAGAGGGGAGGGGGGTCCGGAGCTGCCCGGGCCCTGTGCTTGGAGCCTGCGGGTTTGGAAGTATCAGAGTAGGTGACAGGATACCAAGTATACCATACAGGAATACCAAACCACAGCCCTTTCCCTAGCTGGGCAGCCCTGCTTGATGTCCTGGGGACATCAAGCAATCAGTGAGGGAAACCCAGGCTGGGTGAAGGGTAGCTAATTCAGAAAGAACTCTGATGAGGGGTCTTTGCGAGAAATCCTTTGGTAAGAATAGGCAAAGGAAGAGCTAAGGCAGCGTCTAGAATTGATTGCCCACCTGGGGTTTCTGGGGGCTCTCAAGGGAAGTGATCTCTGAACTGAGCTGAGGAGAGTGAGTACAAGTTTGCCAAGTGGAGAAGATAATTGAGGGAGCACCCTTGCATGAGCAAAGATGAGAAAGGCGACAGCTGGCTACCCGGAGGCCCTGGACAGTGGTCAGGGACCCCACCAGGGTCTGACGGAAAAAGGAAGTTCTGGAGGTGGACCCCGTTCCTGCCCGGCTCCGGCATGGGGGGCCCAGCTGTGCCATCACCGCCCGATCTCCGGACTGGGCCGAGGGAGCGAAGTCCGGGACGCGCTGCAGAGTCTCAGGGGCAGGGGCCCGAGTGACACCCCGCCCTGGGCAGCGGTCGCTCCCTCAGCGCCACCGTCCCTCAGAGCGAGCGGGCCGCGCCGCCGACTCTCCGGAGGGCCCAGCCGCGCTCCGCCCGCCCCGCACCCCACGCACCGTGGGCGCCGTAGCCCGAGTGATAAGCCATGGCCGCGACGCTCGCTCTCCCCGAGGGCCCGCTGCGCCGCCTGGTGGGTACGAATACTAATAAGGAAGCTGCTCCGCTCCCGGGGCCCCCACTGAAGTTACTCGGCAGCCCGACACGTCCCCCAGCCGGTGGACTGCAGCCGCCATGTCCACAGCGTCATCCCCCGCCGCCTGCCATTGGCTCTTCGGCGGCCCAGGCTCGCCCCTCTCCTCTCCCCATTGGTTACTGACGCGCCCTCGCCAAAGCGGATTCGGCTGCAGTCAACATCCGGGAGACGGATGGGCGGAGCGATTCTAGGCACTCTCGGATTGGATAAGGGACTTGCTAGTTCGCGGTGGGAGCAGCCAATAGATGGGGTAAGGCTGGAGGGTGTTGAGAATTATTTCCGCGCCTGCGCGATGGGGCACTTGGCGCACCCTGCCACGACTACAGCAGGAGACGCGCGAGGAGGTCCGCGGCGGGCGTCCGGGAACGAAGCGTCGCTCGTGGGATGTGCTCCGGGGGCGAATGGGGCGGTCGGGCGCCGACCAAGCCCTGCCCTAGGGGCCCTGCCGCCCCCTGTCTGCGCTCGCTTTCCTCCCCAGTCCCCCACACGTCTCCCAGTCCTGGAGCGGAGCCCGGCAGCCCAGTCCTGGTGGGAGGCCCGGCGGGGCGGCGACAGCGCGGCCAGGCAAGCCCCAGGATGCTGACTCCTCCTCCTCCCGCCTCCCACTCCTCCTCTCCGCGCGGTGCTGTCCGTCGTCCGGTGCTGAAAACGCGCCCTTGCCTCTGCCTCCGTCCTGGAGACCCCTGGAGGCTTGCTGCTGCGAGGGCCCGGGGTCTCGGTCCACACGCCCCTCCGCGAGCGCGCGTGCATATTGAAAACCTAAGGCTTGAAAACCAGAGGATTCGAAATCCCAGAGATTGGGTGGTATAGGGGGGCAGGGCCTGTCCCATCGACTTTCCCCATGGTCCTGCCGACTTGGGAGCGGAGGTGTACTGATCCGTTTTCTGAAGCTGCAGCCGAAACTCCTGAGTCATCGCGGGTCCTGTGGTCTTCTCGTAATGAGGCTCCCAAGCATCACTCGCAGTTTCGGGGATCCATTTCTCTCCACCCAGTTCTGATCACTCCCACCCTCCCTGGAGACAGTCTTCAGGGGCCTCGCTCTCAAAGACCTTCAGCCATCGCTTTCCAGAGAGCACAATCAGGTCCTCTGCGACCTGCCTTTAATTACCTAGTGTCCAGTTACACCAGGTGACCTTCCTGCTTTCCAAACTCAGCCCACGTGGTCCAATCGCAGTGCCTTTGCCCAGAGGCCCCCAACCCCTGGGAAGCCCTTTGCCCACATAGCCACTTGTCCAAAGCCTAGTTATCCTTTAAGAGTCAGGTTAGCTCTGCCTCTCAGAGGAACAAAAGAAACAGAGGCCTGCGGGGTGGGGAGGCCACAAGCTGGGTTCTATCCCAATTTGCCCTGGATGTAATTTCCATGAGGAGAGGGCCTGTATCATTCTCTGCTCCTACCCTTGTCCTCCTGGTGCCAAGCACAGTACTTGCATAGAACATCCGAGTACAACAAATAAATGATAAACAGATGGAACCTTGGACCGGTCACTTCCTTTCTCTACCTCTGGGTTACCTCTCCTTCAAATGGGTAAATGTGCTTAACTGAATGGTGTTTCGGTTGCCCTTTGCCCAGACACACACACACAACACAAATGAACCCATCCAGCATTGCAGCCCCTGATGTTCCACCCACTGACTGTCCAGCTTGGGGCAAGGCCCAGCCTCGGGCCCAAGTGTGAAGATCTGAGGGCCAGAGAGCAATACTGGGGCCTTGCGTACCTGGGAAGGGTCATCCCATGCAGGACAGATCCCAGTCCCCTGCACGGCATGATGAATGCTTGTGAATTGAATCCAAAACCTTTCTATCCCATTTCTCAGATGGGAAAACAGGTTGGGAGAGGAGCGTGCCAGCCCAAGGTCACGCAGCCTGCGGTCCCCGGCGTCCCGGCCTCCAGCCTGCCTGCCCTAAGAGGAGCCCAGCACCTCTGCCCAGCCAATGAGATTCAAGACGCCTTTCTGTGCTGTAACTGCCCTCTTCCCCAGCTAGTGGGGCTTTAGGGGTGGGGTCTGGGCGGGCTCAGCTCTGGGCCTACCGCTTAGATATGGGACCCCGCGGGCGCCCACCCACCTTGCAGATTCACCCTCCTTGCTTCACCAGGGAAACTCGGGCGCCAGGGAGCAAGACCAGCCCAAGGTCGCGAGCGCGGCGGCCGGAGAACCCGGGAGTCGGGCCGCCCAGTTGGGGCTCCTGTTCTCGCGGCGGGGGTGGGGGGGCCGCGGTGCCAGGCGCTGCCGGCGGCGCCGCCGGAGCCGTGGGGGCGGGGTCAGCGGGGGGCGGGGCGCCGGGCACCGCGGCCGCCGACGCCGCCGCCGCGCTCGGGCTCGAGCTCCGCGCACTCCCTCCGCGGCCGCCGAGCCGAGCGGACGCCCCCGGGGCCGCGCCGCAGCCCTGCGCGCTCCCCCTATCATGCCCCGGGCCCGGGCCGGGGCCGCCCAAGCAGCCAGGACACCATGCCCGAGGGCGGCGGCGGCGACGGCGGAGAGGTGCCGGCGCTCATCCCGGACAGCGAGCTGCGGGAGGAGGTACCGGCGCTGTGCGGTGGGGCCGGACCCGGGCCTGGGCGGCGTGAGGGGGACTAGGGAGGAGAGACCCCCGGGAGAGGGGCTGAAGGGGGAAGTCCCGGAGCCCCTGCGGCCAATGACGTCATCGGGGTGGCCTGCGTCCCACCGGGGGTCCCGGGGCCTAGGGGCCTGCGTAGGGGTAGGGGTCGGGCGGCTGGGCAGGAACGTGGGGGGCGACTTCCGCCCCCCGGCGCCCCCTTATCCGGCCTCGCCCGCCCTGTGACGTCAGCGCCCGGCCCCCAGGCGTCCCCATTCCGTAGCGCAGCGGGGATGCTGCCCCCACCCCCAGGGCCACGGGGTCAGGCCCCCAGCCCGGCCCAGCGGCTCACGAGGTGCCCGGGTGGTGCCTGCAATGCAGCAGCTGTAGCAGGGCCTGGGGGAGGAGGGGCAAGAGGAAGGGAGGCGCCTTCCGTGCCCCTCGCCTTCCCCTCAAGCGAGGGTCTACTCTGCTGCTGGGACCCCCCGGACGGCCCCTCCTCAGCCCCAGCCAGGAAGATCTGCAGCGCTGTGGGGCCCTGTGTGGTGTGTGGGGGCGACAGGGCCTGGACGATACCTGGAGGCCGGCGAGAGTGGGTCTGTTTGTGTTTGGGTGAAGGCAGCCTGCTCATGTGTGTGTCGTGTGGGTGTGAATCGGGTGTGTGCGTTCCCTACACCTCGGCGGAAACTCTGTGCCCTGTAGTCAGATGAGGGTCTGGCGGGTGCCTGGGCTGGGGTGTTACCCAGAGGCGTGTGAGTGCGTCCTGTCGCGAGTGGCTCTCCCGTGTGGATTCTGGGGGTGTGGTGTCAGGTTGCAGTGGGGGGTGAGGAGATGTGCTCTGTGGTCCATGAAGTTCTGCTGTGTCTCTGGGCTCCAGTGAGTGCGTGACGTGTATGTGCATGTGTGTGTCCTGGTGGGTGGTCTGTGTGTGTGTCTGTCCTTGTCTGTGGTGCTGTGGTTGTGGGGGTTTGTACTCTGGGGACAGGTGAAGAGACTGGTGTTTCCTGGATGAACAGGCAGTGTGGCCTTCCATGGCGCGTGGGTCTCTGATGAAAACGTTTTGGGTGTGGGCGATTGGGAGTGTGCTGCTTCCGACTGGCCCGCAGGTCAGGGTGGTGGTGTGCACCTGTGGTGGGTGACGGGGGTGCAGGCTGCCCTGGGTTGGGCTGGGGGTGGGTCCTGTCCTCTGGAGCCTCTCAGGCCTGGTGGGGCTGGGGTGGGAGATGTGGCTCCTTAACCCACCTCTGCTGTCTCCACTTTCTTCTCTCTCCACTTCCTCCCCACCTCTTCTCTCTCCATAGGCACCTGGGGGCGAGGAGGCCAGGCTGGCAGCCCTGCCAGGGAGGGTGTGCCAAGCCCTCTGGGCCAGGGAGTGGCCCCTGCTGCCCAGCAGCTGTGTCCTTCCCCCAGCACAGATGGGGAGTGGAGGACGGCCCTCCATATGCTCCCTACCCCAAGACTCACACCTCCCCCGTTCCTAGCGCTCCCTCGAGCTCCCTCAGTCTTGCCGACTTAAAAGCCTCTCCCGAAAGTCTCTTGCCATCTCTATTGGAACAAGGGACCAGAGGGAGTCGCGGGGTAACCGCAGTAATATTTATTCCCACGGCCAGACCCTGTGCTGAGATCTTCACAGACATTATCTCGTTGAGTCCTCACAGCACCCCCAGTTTGCAGATGAGGAAACTGAGGTCCAGAGAGGATGAGGGACCTGCCCAAGTCACACAGTGAGTGATGGAACCAGTTACCCCCTCAGACCCCTGCCATGCTAGCCTCCCAGACCACCAGGACCAGGGATCAAGGCCCAGAGAGGGTAGAGATGTGGCCAAGCTCACACAGCAAATCAGGGCCAGGACCAGAACTTGGTTTTCTCAACAGCCAGTGGGGGGATGGGGGGTCCTTTCCTCTTTTGGCAGAGGTGAGTCTGTTGCGTCCTAGGTGCCCTTGGCTGCCAACTAGCAGAGCACAGTGGAGGACAGGCTGGGGCGGAGATGCCTGGGTTTGAATGGTGCAGGGCCACTGTGACTTAGCCAGACACGTGAGGCCTGGGTAAGTGGCTCAATCGCTCAGAGCCTCAGTTTCCTCTTCGGCAAAGTGGGGCTCATGGCATCACCTTCTTCACTGGGGTTAAGCCAAGTGGCAGGCATGACTGACGGCCCCCGTCCTGACACACGCCTCCCCTCTCTCTGCCCACCTGCAGCAGCGGCCCCTGAAACAGTCTCTGGGAAGCTCCCTGTGCCGCGAGTCACACTGGAAGTGCCTGCTCCTCACGCTGCTCATCCACGCCTGTGGGGCTGTGGTGGCCTGGTGTCGCCTGGCCACCGTGCCTCGGTTGGTCCTGGGGCCCGAGGCAGCCTTGGCTCGTGGGGCCGGGGGCCAGCCACCCACCTACCCGGCCAGCCCCTGCTCCGATGGCTACCTATACATCCCGCTGGCCTTCGTCTCCCTCCTCTACCTCCTCTACCTGGCTGAGTGCTGGCACTGTCACGTGCGGTCCTGCCAGGCGCCGCGCACTGACGCCAACACCGTGCTCGCCCTGATCCGCCGGCTGCAGCAGGCGCCGCCCTGTGTCTGGTGGAAGGCCACCAGCTACCACTACGTGCGGCGCACGCGCCAGATCACCCGATACCGCAACGGCGACGCCTACACCACCACGCAGGTCTACCACGAGAGGGCTGACAGCCGCACGGCGCGCGGCGAGTTCGACTACTCGGCGCACGGCGTCCGCGACGTCTCCAAGGAGCTGGTGGGCCTGGCCGAGCACGCGGCCACGCGGCTGCGCTTCACCAAGTGCTTCAGCTTCGGCAGCGCCGAGGCCGAGGCCTCGTACCTCACCCAGAGGGCGCGCTTCTTCGGCGCCAACGAGGGCCTGGACGACTACCTGGAGGCCCGCGAGGGCATGCACCTGAAGGACGTGGACTTCCGCGAGTCCCTCATGGTCTTCGCCGACCCCCGCAGCCCGCCCTGGTACGCCCGCGCCTGGGTCTTCTGGCTCGTGTCGGCCGCCACGCTGTCCTGGCCGCTGCGCGTGGTGGCCGCCTACGGCACCGCGCACGTGCACTACCAGGTGGAGAAGCTTTTCGGCGCCAGCTCGCCCCCTCCGGGCGCCGTGCCCAGCGGGCCCCCGCTCTCCCGCGTGGCCACGGTGGACTTCACCGAGCTCGAGTGGCACATCTGCTCCAACCGGCAGCTGGTGCCCAGCTACTCGGAGGCCGTGGTCATGGGCGCGGGCTCGGGCGCCTACCTCCGCGGCTGCCAGCGCTGCCGCCGCTCCGTCAGCAGCAACTCGCTGCCGCCCGCCCGGCCCAGCGGGCCCCGCCTGCCCTTCAGCCGCAGCCGCCTCTCGCTCGGAGGCGGCGGCCGGGCCACGCCAGGGGTCTTCCGCAGCCTGAGCGGGGGGCCGCTGGGGCGCCGAGGGGAGGACACGGAGCCCCTGGAGAGTCCGCCCTGCTATGAGGACGCCCTTTACTTCCCGGTGCTCATTGTCCATGGGGACAGCGGCTGTCAGGGGGATGGGCAGGGTGTGCTCTGAGAGCCTGCAGTGGCCCCTCCTGGCATCCCAGCACAGGCTTAGATGCCTGAGTAATCGTTCAAAACAGGAGGGAAAACAGACCAGCCACACGGAGGGTGCGGGTGGGGGCGGGGGCCCTAAATAGACTAAAATGCAGTGACCCGTGATCATTTGGGAGGGAATGGACACCACCCAAATTGAATCTCTGAACCGTCCCCAGCATGGCTTCCCCCCTAACACGTTCCACCCCCTGTGATGGCAGGTGATCTGGCTTGGGGGCCTCTCACACTGGGCAGGGAAGGAAGCTTCCAGAAAGCCTGGGATGGGGCGGAGACCTGGAGACAGCAGCTGCCTGCAGCAGAGGGCTGCCCATGGCCTCTTCCCTGCTGGGGCTGAGGCCACATTGGAGCCCTCAAGCAACCTAGAAGCACAAATTGGTGGTTAGGGCCACGCCCAGCGGGGCTGGCCTCCCTGAATCCGAGAGCTGGCTATGGTGGCACCTCGACCTTGGCCCCACTACCACCCAAAGTTCCCATCCTCCTCCCCAGACAGAGCCCTCCCTGCCCGCCCTCTGCCCCTGCTTAGGGCCAGCACCTGATCTGGCCCTGCCCTGGGAGCCTGGCTCTTGGAGCGCAGCCCCGCCCCATGCCCATGCTCACTGTAACTCCCGGTGCCTACTGCACCCCTGCGTCCCACTCCCCTGCAACCTGGGGTGCCTTCTCAAGACCCCACCACGGCCTCCACATCCCCCCATCTCTGCTCCTGCCTCCCAAAGTCCATGTCTGCCTCTGTCAGGCACGCACATGCCCTGGGCTTGTCCCCTCATCGCTGCACGGACTTCTCTGCTCCTCACCTTCCCGATGGTCGTAGGGACCCAGGGCTGCAGGGTATCCGAGGGCTCAGCCTCGGCCACAGCCTCTTGGACGATGCCCTTGCTCCACCATGGAAGCCCCTGTCCAGGGAATGCTGCCCCCCACCCAGGGAGGAGACAGGAGTCCCTTCCCTTCCAACTGAGCGGCCCCTCTTAGGGGCCGGTGGGGGAGGGAGAGGCAAAGAGGATGCAAGTTAAATAAAGGTGTGAAGTGGAGGCTCTTCTCAGTGCATTCCTGAGTGTGGCACTGGCCTGGGACACAATGATGGGTTCTGGCAGGGGACCAGAGTTGTGCTCCAGTGTTCCCAGGAACGGGGTAAGCTGAGAAAAGGGGACCTCCTTGCCCAGCCTGGGGCCTCTGAGCCTCAGGCTTGAACTGCTCTGAGCAGCCTGGATCACTTCTAAGGCCTTGTCCACCATGGCCCTTCTTGCAGCTCAGCAGGGGTTCCATTTTCTGCTTCTGGGCATGCAAAGGACCAAGGGATGGTGGTTGGTCCCCAAGGTGGCCTGTGACTCGAATTCTCTTCCCCTGGTGGCTGTTGACTTCAGTCTGTGCGGGACTGGCACTGAGCAAGCTGGAGGACACAAAACCAGAAACAGCCAGACCCAAGTTAGGGCAGGCCAGTGTGGGGCCTGAAGACAGAACAACAGGGGCAAAGCAGGGCCTCGCTCACTGAAGGAGCTCAGAAAGGTTCCTGGAAATGGCATCTTCACGTGTACGCCTGTGCAGGGTGTTCACTGTGCAAGGGCACTGAGCCGAGGGGCAAGCGTGGGTGGAGTGCACCTGCAGGCCACTCCAAGCCCTGGCGAGGAGCTGCATCCACTGAAGAAAGGGCACCTTTTTCTAATCCACACAAAGGCAGCATGAGGGCCAGTGGCGGCCCTAGAAGGGTGCTGAGGACGGGTGGGTCTCCCAAGCAAAGGCAGGGCAGAGGGTGTTAAGGCAGCAGGTGCTGCCCGAACCAAGGCCCGGCAGCAGGGCGGGAAGCAAGACGTGGGGAGGGGCAGAAGCAAAGAGCCAGGGGAGTGGGCGAAGCCGTTCATGCCAAACCCCAGAATCTGTCATTAAATGGAGCAAACTGGCGCCATGGAAGGCGGCCGAGCAGGGAAGCGATAGGGTCAGGGCTGCCTTCAGGCCATTTGGCAAAGTCCAGCTGCCTGCTGGCCACATGGGGAAGGTGGCATCAGAGACCAGAACTTGCCCTGTGCACCTGCCCACTGCCTCACCTCTTTGGAAGTGAAGTCATTCTTTGTTCAGAAGCAACTTAGGTGGAAAACCCTATGGTGCCCAAACATTCAAGAAGGCCACAGTGGGCAGGGGGCCAATGTGCTGGTTCCAGCCCAGCCCTGTGGGGAAGGTTTCTTCTTCTATCATTCTGCCCTGACCCTCGAGCCACCAACTGACCACTGGCCACCATCCATTCTCCTCCCTTCCTCAATAACGGAATCCTAGTTCTACAGCAATGAGCCCAGCCCAAAATGCAACATTTCCAGTCTTCCTTGCATATATGGCGTGACTATATTTCTTAATTCTAGGATATGAGATATAAACAGAAGGTGTTGGAAAGGATTTCCAACAATGCTCCATGAAATAGAAACATATTGGTGAAGGCCATTGTTGTCCTCTCTGCTTCATCCTGAATTCAGCCTGGAATGCATGTGTGACAGTTGGGACTCCAGCAGCTATCTTGGATCAGGAGGAGACCTGGAAAATTGTAGCCATGTGCTGAGAATGGCGGAGCAACAAGGTAAAAGATCCTGGGCTCCTGATGACACCACATGAGCTTCCATATCATCCCTGGGTTGCCTACTCCAGCCTCCAATGAGAAAAGAAAGAAACTTTTTTTCTTTTTTTTTTTTTTTGAGACAGAGTCTCGTTCTGTTGCCCCAGCTAGCGTGCCATGGCATCAGCTTAGCTCACAGCAACCTCAAACTCCTGGGCTCAAACAATCCTACTGCCTCAGCCTCCCAAGTAGCTGGGACTGCAGGCACGCGCCACCATGCCCGGCTAATTTTTTTTTTATGTATATATTTTTCAGTTGTCCAGCTAATTTCTTTCTATTCTTTTAGTAGAGACGGGGTCTCAGTCTTACTCAGGCTGGTCTCAAACTCCTGAGCTCAAACGATCCTCCCGCCTCAGCCTCCCAGAGTGCTAGGATTACAGGCGTGAGCCACCGTGCCCGGCCAGAAACTTTTATTAATAGTTTGTTTAAGCCACTTTTTTTGGTCTCTGTTACCAGCAACCTTTATTAATTATCTACTGCTGCCTAACAAATTATCCTAACCCTAGTGGCTTAAAACAGCAATAAAAAGTTATGCTCTCTCCTGGCTTCTGTGGGTCAAGAATTCAGACAGGACACAATGAGAATGGCTTATCTCTGCTCTGTGGCGTCTAGGGCCTCTGCTGGAAGACTCGAAAGCTGGGGCTGGAATTATCTGGAGGCTTGTTCACGCACTTGTCTGGCGGCGGATGCCGGCTGATGGCGGAGGGCCTACCCAGGGCTATTGGCGGGAACACAACACAGAGCCTCTCCGCGGGACTTGGGCTTCCTCATAACGTGGTGGCTAGGTTCCAAGCACAAGTGTACCAAGAGGGTGGAAGCTGTATTGCCCTTTCTGATTTAGCCTCAAAAGTCACACAGCACTGCTTCTGCCCTTTCCATGGGTCAAGGCTATTATGAGGGTCCACCCGGTTTCAAGGGGAGGGAGCGTAAGAGTTCACCGCTCTGGGGAGGCTTGTCAATGTGGCACTGTAGGAATAGCATGTGGGATGGGAGGTGCATTGGTGCCCATATTCAAAAATGCAATCAGCCACTGAGCCAAACACGATGTCTAACCCATCTGATCGATACCTCCAGAGTGGTCTGCAAAATGAATACCACCCTATTTATGATGATGCTTTAAGAGAGGAGGGTGGTAACGTGTCAGATGTGGGCCCACTGGAGGCAGAGACCTGCTCGGGTCACTCACTGGGGTCTTCAGGCCTGGGGTAGATTAAATACAGCCATCAAGTCTTCGCAGCTCCTCTCCTCAAGAGGCGGAATCCACTTCCCTGCTCTTTAAGTCTGGGCTGGCCTTGTGACTTGTTGTGAGGGAAGTGATGTTGGCGTTTACCTTTGCCCTCTTGGAACCCTGAGACTGCCAGGTATGCAGACCCCCAGCCAAGCCCCCTGACAGATTTGAGGCCAAGTGAGGGAGAGCTGAGGCCTCAGCCAAGAGCCAGTGTCAGCTTCCAGATGTGGCACTCAGGCCACCTTAGACACCCCGGCTGCAGTCAAGCCACAGATGCCAGTAGCCTCAGGAGTGACCGCAGGTGAGGCCAGCCCGGCAGACAAACCAAATCCCATCCTTCTCTGTCTAAACTCAGCTCCCTCTGTATTCCGCCGCTGGCTAGAAGTTGTGATTTTTTAATTTATGTATGCATGAGTTTCTTTGTTACCTGTTTCGTCTATTAGAATTAAAGCCACGGGAGCCAGATGGCCACGGTGCAGACTCTTGAGTCAGACAGGGTCCTGACTCCGCCACTACTACCTGAGTGGCCCTGGGCAAGTCATTTAGCCTCTCTCTGCCACCGTCTTCTCATCTGCAAAATGGGAGATGACAATAGAACCTACTTACTTAAGAGGGCTGTCATAAGGGTTAAATAAGGCACTATGCGGCCATGCTTAGTCTCAGACATAGGAAGTGCTCAATAAATGTAGCTATCAACATCATTTGCACAAATGACAAATGGGCACGCCATATTACACATACACACACACACACACACTTCACCAGCAGCCAGCACCCGGCACAGTGCCTGGCACACACTAGATGTCCCGTCAATATGTGTTCAGTGAATAGTTCCTGAGCTCCCACAGATACCTCTGCCACCGTGGGGTTAGCAGGGTCCTCAGGGCCGAGTAGTGGCACTGCTTACACCATGGCCTTGACCAGCCAAAGGAAGCTCAGTCTCGCTTGACATGGAGCTTTTCTGATCTTTGCTTGATGGGCCTGAGAACTCGGGGCACCCAGGGGAGTGTAGGCTGTCCCCAAGCCAGCCAACTATGAAGTTTCCCATTTCCTCCTTTGATCTGGGATCCGGCCACCAGGCCTCTAGAGCTTCCCCGAGGTGACAGGCCCCTGAATGTTTTGCGAGTTTCATCTTCCCTCTTATGTCATACCCGCAGCTGACATCCTGTTCTCTAGGCATGCCCGTCAGCATGAAGTCACTGCCGAAGTGCCCTGGGATGTATCTGGAAGGGGCAAGGGGGACAGGGCCTCGAGCCGAAAGCCGGACAGGCACCAAGCGAGGACAGGAGGGTGTGCTGCTGCCCCTGCGGGCTGCCGACAAGGGCTCTGCCAAGTCAGACTCAGCAGGAACCAAGAAAAATGGATCGGATCGGCTAGATGGATAGCCACATGACACATGCAGCTCCGCCACATCTGCTCCACGGAGGAGTTTCCGTTCAGAGTATCAGCTGAGACTAAAATCAGCTTGTTCTCAGGAACCCATGGTCACACTCCAATGCCAGATGTATTTTTTTCTCTTTGACTGCTTTTTAAAAAAACTTATAAAATGAAACTGACCAAAATAAAAATACTGACTTTTTTCAGGAGAACAGTTTCAATTTATGCGTTATAAAAGCAAATATGTTGTAAAAGACAATAACAATGTGTGATAAAAGACTGCAAAAATATAAAGACTGAATATCTTAATAAAGGCCAAGTTTAAACCTCTAAGAAAAATTTCTGAAACGAATACACGATCATTTGGGAAGTCGCTGTGGACATATATGTAGTTATAGGTAGAGAGTCCCCTTCTCCAACGCTGTTTCCCCAGCCACACTGGAAAACCTCGGGGGGGGGGGGGTTAAGACTCACCATGCTTAAGGTGGGGGCGCTGATGGTTTCTGGGCCTGTCCCAGCAGCCGGGGGTGGGGCGGTCTCACATCTGACCTCGGCTGTAGGCTCCAGATTCAGGTAGCCAGGTGCCTTCTTGAGCAGTCCACTTGGATGACTCCAAACACCTCCAACTCAACATATGCCAAACTGACAGTATCATCTATCTCCTCAAAGTGCCTCTTCTTCCACGTCCCACGTCTGAATGGCACCACCCAGGAAATGAGCAAAACCCCCTGCGGCCATCGTCGGTCCTTTCCTCTCCTTCCATTCAGCCGGTCACTGGGTCCTTTGCAAATCTACCTACCAGCCACTTCTCAACTTTGCTCTCTTCTCCATCCCAACTCTGTCTCTGCCTAAGTTCAGGTCACCATCTCCTCTTGCCTGGACAGTGCCCTAAGTGGTCTCGCCGTGCGTATTTTTGCTGTTCTCCTATCTAGTGACTTTTGAATTCTTGATCCCTAAGTGGACTTTCGGATGCATAGTAGGGTCTCAATAAATATTAGATAAACGAATGAACCATTTATTATTTTAGTGTGCAGAGGGGTCTGGTGTCCTCCACTTGTAATGGCCCTTGGGTCAGGAACCAATGTGGGAACTCTGAGTGTGCAAAAGTGTCCTAAGTGTGCTCGCTCCGGCAGCACATATACTAAGTGTCCTAAGTTAGGAACCAGGAAATAGTCCTAGGCAGGCGCTCTGTGAGCAAGTCCTGCAGTAGAGCGCCTAGGAGGGCAGAAAATGAAATTGATATTTTATTATTTGCCTATTAGTGGGAGAAACTACCACTTAAAAGTTGCCTGCTCCTTTATACCCAGCTGATATTAGGACACAAGTACTTCTTATGTTGTTTGGACCTAACTATTTATTTATTTATTAGTTTCCTAAAGTTTTATTGTTCTGAACACTCTTAATAAGCTACTATTGCCAAACACTGCACAATCGAATATAGGCTGACCATGATCAAAGCCCCAATTTTCCTGAGCCTTGACTGCCTCTGTGATCTGGAACACGGCAGGCAGCATGGAAATTATTATTACTTTTTGAGGGGAGCAGGGGAACTGGAGATCAAAACCAATCTAACCATACATATAAGTAAACAAGAGTGATCAAACTAATTAGCCATTCAGAATCCCTCTTGCCAAAAACTCATAACCTTCAGACTGATTGAACAAAACAGGATTCCACTACTCAGATGCTTTGAGTTTGGGACGTGCTGGTTTTGGCAACAATTCTAGTCAGGTTTTATTTTGATCTTCTCAGGCACTTCTGCCTAAGACTACTCTGCCCAGCAGGGAAAAGCTTCACAGAGACATATAGCAAGTCTCAGAGTGGTACCTTCCAAGGTGCCAGCATCCCACCCTATTCAGTCGTCCACTTCCTCTTCTTCCTTCTGTTCTTCTTCCAGCCTTTCCTCATCTTCATCATTGTCCTCATCCCTGCTCTTGTCTTGCTCTTCCGAATCTGTTTTTTTGTCTTTGTCCTTCGTCTTTTGCTCTGAAGCTTCCTTCTTGCCCTTCTGCTCCCGCCTATATGCTTCCAGAGCTTCTTTTAACGGGGTAACAAACCACTGGAACTCCATCTCTTCCATGGCTGAGAGCACATCACTGGCATTCAGTGTCTTGCGCTTCCCTTTCATCGAAAAATTGTTGGCACAGGACATGGCGTACAGCATGAAGACGCTGGCGGCATGGGAGATGGCCTCCGGGCCTCCTTGGAGATGTTGACGCCGTCCGGGAGCGCCTCCTTGATGATCCTGGTGATGACGGCGTTGGGCAAGTTTAGATCCTCTGGCCATTCCACCATTGCCGCCGCCCGGGCAGAGCTTTGGCCTCAGGCCTCCTCTTCAGGCAGCTACCACGTCTATTTATTTATTTTCTGAGACAGGGTCTCACTCTGTCACCCAAGCTGGAGTGCAGTGGTGCAATCATAGCTCACTGCAGCCTCCAACTCAACCGATCCTCCTGCCTCAGCCTCCAGAGCAACTGAGACTACAGGTAGGTGCACACCACCAAGCCTGGCTAATTAAAAAAAAAAAAAAATTTTTTTAGAGATAGGGTCTTGCTATGTTGCCCAGGCTGGTCTGGAACTCCTGGGCTCAAGGAATCCTCCCACCTTACCCTCTCACAGTGCTGGAATTACAGGCTAGAACTGTTAGGTATTTTTTGGCCTACAAGTGTCACAAAAAAATTGCTGCCATGCTCAGGACAGGTGAAGGGTAATGTTCGGAACCTCTGCTGTAGGGACGAGGTGGGCTCAGGAGTCAGTTTCTGCCAGTTCAGCTCTCCCATGGTCGGTTTCTGGACTCTGTCTTCAGGGCTCCCCGGAGCCAGCTGTCACAGCGTGCCTCGAAGCACGTTCGTTTGCGCCACCCTCCAGGTCCTCGTTGGCCTCCAGAAGGAAACCCTGCCTCTCCTCATATGGAGTCTTTCCTCCTCTCTGACAGATTCTTGTGGGTTTAACAGGTACGTAGTTGCCTGAGGTTTCCCAGCCGTTGAGCAGTGGAGCCGGAACCCAAACAAGGCAGTCGGTGCAGTGGCAGCCCTTACCGCTGTGCTAGTGGCCTCCCAGAAAGAGTCACTGAACCCGCTGAAACCACGCTGAAGCATGGGCTGCAGGTGCCCAAAGCGGTACCTTGTCTGGGAACGTGGTCCAGATCCCACGGTCACAGGGATCAGGGTCACAAGGATAATGCCTTAATCATCAGCATCATGCTTCAAAACCACGGACAGCTAACTCTTCCTGGGGGAGGAAGGCTTCACTCCTCCCTGCTCAACCCCAGTGCCACCAGCCTCTCTTAGAGTCCACGTCTTGCAGCCTCACCGCTAAAGGTAAGTTTCCCAGGATATGGGCATTTTGGGATCAGAGACATGGTTGCCACGTGTGGACCGGCCTCACTGCAGGGGTGAAGAGCACAGGATCTGCCTGGGTTCAAACTTCCACCTACTGACTGGGTCAACTAAGACAGGTGGCCTAACACGCGTAGGCAGGTGCCTTCCACTTCCTCTTCTGTAAATTGGATATGAACGGCACTCCCATCGTGGGAGTTGTTATGAATCTTAAATGCGTTAAGTAAAGCCAAGCAAAGTTAAGACAAGTAAGTGCTTCAAGCATTCACCATTATTTTCACTAGATGTGGCGCCAAACCCCACCCCCATTTGTAGCTGCAAGAGCACCAGAGCCCCTGCCCGGGCCTGAACTGCCCAGAGGTTGGCCCTGGCTCCCTACTACGCGCCTGATGCAGGAAGTGAAGGGGCCAGGCTGGCGCTTAGTAGGTGCTAGTTCCCTTCCTCCTCAAGGGCAGCTCCCAGGCTGTCCCAATAACGTTCAAATCCATTTTGTTGAGCTCCTAGCCAGTCTCCTAGGCTCCCGGGGGGAGTGAGGAGCCAAGTGTTTGCAGATGTAGCCATGAGCACTGAGAGAGGTCTCCTCCGAGACACTGTCTCTAGAAACCATGACCTTCAGGTCCCACATGGGGCTTCGGAGACCAAACCCACCCCCACGGCAGACACGCCCTAGGGAGAGTGTCCACGCTGTGGAGCCCCCACAGGGGAGCCCGGCCTGGGAATTCTGGGCCCCTAGGTGGGAGCCTGTGCTTTGGTCCCTGAGAACGGGATTCGTGAGAGGGACAGCGGGAGTCGGCCCAGCCACCTCAGAGACTGTCAGGGCAGCCTCAGCTCTAGGGTGGCTTGGGGGCCCGTGTGACGCCCCCTTGGGGACGGACTTCCAAATATGGCCCAGGTCACCTGCGGGGGGGTGCTGTCCTGCCAGCGGGGGGAGGGAGTCGGCAGGTGTTTAAGAACACAAACAGTTGCTATTTTCTGGGCGATCAGTGTGCTCTGGGAGAGGAGCCCTACTAAGGCGCCCGGTGGCTGTGAGTCCGCGGTGCCGAAGCCAGGTGGCGCCAAAGGCCCGCTGACGCCCCCTGCCCGGCTCTCGACGCCCCGCCTCGGGGCCGTCCCACGACCCGGACCCCGGAAGGACGGAGACCGCAGGTAGGGAAGGAGAGGGCGCCAGGGCCAGGTTCAGGGGCACCGGTCAGGGGTGAGGGTCTCTGGGGTGAGGACTATCCCGAAGGCCGCAGGGCACGCGGGCCGGGGTGGGCGGGGCTTGCGCCCCAGGGAGGTGGGGCCTACATGTGGGCGGGGCCATAATGTAGCAGAAGGCGGAGCCTGAGGGAAGAGGTGGAATTTTGTTCCCGGCTAGCGCGGTACTCGTGCGTGGGCGGAGCCTGTGGGCGTCTTTAGCTGGGGGCCCGGCGGGGGCTCGGGGTAGGGGAGCCCTGGCCTCCAGTGAGGCGCCGAAGCCGTGCGTGGGCTGAGGTGCGGTGACGGGGCGGGGCTCGCGGCCGGGGGCGGGGCTTGCAGGGGCGCTGAGGAGAACGTTCCACACCACCTGGAGGAGTTCGCAGGTGCCCGGACCCAGTTAACCTCTCCGCGCGTCCGAGCTCCGCGAGGGGCGGGGCTTGTGGTTCCGTTGGGCGGGGCCCGTGACGCCACGAGAAGGACATGTACACTCTGGGCGGAGTTGAAGCCCCCGGGAAGCCGGACAAACAGCGCGGCCAGTCTCCGCGCGAGCCAGGCGGCGGAGGCGGGGCTTACGGCGTCGGTGGGCGGGGCCCGGGCAGGAGCCCTGCGGAGTCTCTGAGCTGGCAGGGGCGAGGCTGTGGCTTTGGGGGCGGGGCCTCGGGAGAGCTCCCCGGGGATCTGGCGGCAGCGGTGGGCGTGGCTTAGGCCGCGGGGACCGGGCTGCCGGGGCCGGTCTCTACAGTCCTCGGCCGCCCCTGGGCGGGGCGGGGCCTGAGGCTGGGGGCGGGGCCCGGGACGCGGCTCCCGGCCTGGGCGGGCCCGGGCCCTGCGCGGGCGGGGGCTCTGCCCTGGGAGGCCGTGTGTTTAGGCCCGCACGCAGCTCCGCATCTGGTGCTCATTACCAGATGACAAAGAGCCGGCTCTGGGCCCCCTTCCCCACTCCCATCCCCCTCCGGCTGCACAGCATTTAACTCCTTCCTGCCCTCGGGGCGCTCCGGATCCCCTGCTCGGGGTCTTGGGGCAGCGCCACACCTTCCTGTCCGGGCGGGCCCCGTGGCTCCCCTCGCGGCGCCCGCACCTCCTTCCCTGACCCAGGCGTCTGGGCCATCCCGGGACCCTCACTCCCATCCAGCAAACCTCCCCGATGGCGCCCCTGAGGTTAAAAGTTGGGCAGGCTCTGGCGGGGATGTCTGGTTTGAGTTAGGGGAACGTGAGAGCTGGGGTACCGGGGCGGTGCGCAGCGTTCCCTCCGCCCCCTCCGCGACCCCCTGTTTCGCCCCCACCTCCCTCCCTCCTCTCCTGGTTCCCTGGAGCGCAGCCCAACCTTCTAACCCGTGCCCAGGCTCTGGGCCGGAGGGTGGCATAGGGCTCCGGGTAGGGGAGGGGGCGCTCGGCCACTCCTCCTCGCCTGCCCGGGTGGTCGTGGCAGCACTGCCCTGTCCTAATTAGAGGCCCCAGAGAGGCAGCAACTGAAAAATTACAGAGGCGGTGGGAACTGGCCCCTCCCCCGCCCAGATCCCGCCCCCTCCCCCTGAGGCTGTGAGCCTGGGATGAGGGAGGTCACCTCCACCAGGCTGTGGTCTTTGACCAGCCCCTCCTCTAGTTCCCGGGACACCTCGGCCCTGAGCAGCTGAGCCCTCCCTATAGCTGGGGTCTGCACAGCGCTGTCTGCCCTGGCCCCGCTAACCCTCACCGCGAGGAGCAGAGCATGGCCCCAAACGGGAAGGCCTTGCTCCTGAGGCTGCCCAGAGAGTTGTGACGTCGCTCCTGGGTCCCGTCCTCTCCCCGTCCCAGCCTCCTAGGCTCTGAGTCCCATCTCCTCCCCAGAGCAAAAGGGAGGATCACCCCCAAGAGCACATACAACCCAGAGGGGTGGCAACACACTTGAGTGACCCTGAGCCCAGCCCCCAACTGCAGTGCAGCCTACGAGGCTGGGAAATACCAGAACAAAGTCAGGAGAAACCCACCGGCTGCCCCCTTCACTGCCGGGAATCACCAGCCCCAGAGCATACCTTGACCCCTACGTGCCAGTTTGGCTCCAGTTCAGCAAAAGTCCTCACTCCACAACCCTCCCCCAGACTCAGCCCCACTTTCTTGGAGTTTTGGTAAAAAAAAAAAAGGAACAAATACAAAATTCTCCCCGTGCCAAACCTCCCACTCCTGGGCTTGCTGGGCAAGGCTCTGCACTCTCTGGGCTGCTTCCCTGAGAATCTCTGAAGCATGCCCTCCCTTAAGCGGTCTTACCTTACCTTTTTGGGGACCTAGACAAACTGAAGGAAGATCCCCTCCTTTCACTGAGTCCGCCCAGACTCCCCTCAGGCACCAGTGGGGGTCAGAAGCTTTGAGTGAGGTTGGCACCTCCTTTATTGGAGAAGACCCCGGCACCCACCCCCTGAGGTCCTGGGGGCGTTGGTATATCCTCTGTCTGGAGTGCTGGGCCAGGGACAGAGTTCCCGAGAGCCAAGTCTAGTGGTTGACTTGGAAGCCTGGCTGGGCCCTGGGGGCAGGAAGCCCTCTGTCCAGCTGGGCAGTCCCCGTGGGTCCCTCGTGCAGCCTCGGCCATGTGTCCAGCGCACGCCCCTACCCCCTACCCCGCAGGGGGGTCTGCACCCCGTCACACACTGGTTCTGCAGGTCTGCACTCCTGTGAGGCTGCCCCTGGGGGGCATGGGTTCCGTTGGGCCCTTGCTCCCAGTGTGGGTGACCCAGCGATAGCAGTCAGTGACTCGCTTGTTGGGCGCATGGGGGCCACAGCGAGTGCAGTACACGATGCCCAGTGCAAGCAGGACCACCAAGAAGACGCACGTTGGCACCAGGAGTGCCACCAGCAGCCACCTGTCATCCCTCCGGCTGCGGCCTCCCAGATTGGCCTCCCCCAGGGCCGTTGGGGCTGCTGTGGAGGCTACCGAGGGCAGCCACGGGGCCAACTTGGGACTGGGGCCACCTTCCCTTGGGATTTGGGGGGCTTTGGAATGGGGATGTGTAGGGCTGATGGGTGAGGTCTGGTTAGTGGGTCTCTGAGAGGGCAGGGGACTGGGGAGGGCAGGAGGTTGGGTGGCAGCAGGCACAGGGACTTGATGGGCAGGGGACACAGGGGACATGGAGCTGGTCAGAGAGGGCTGGACAGTTGGGATAATGGGAAGCTGGGTGGCCTGGGTTCTCAGAACAGGGACGTCTGGGGCCAGAGGGGGTTCATCGGCACTGGAGGCGGTGGCCAGAGGGGTATGGTTGGCTGGGATTCCAGGCAAATGGGTAGTGGTCTGGGCACCAGCAACCTGGGTGTCTGAGAACACCGGGGGCTGCTGCGCAGGGGATAGTTCAGGGTGTTTGGTTGAGATAATGGGGGGCTGGGGGGCAGGGGGCCTTGCTGGGTGAGTGACAGAGGTAATTCGGGGTTGGCGGGCAGAGGGCAGATCTGGATAGTTGGCTGCGATCGTGGGGATCTGGCGGGCAGGGAGCAGAGCTGGGTGCGTGGCAGGGACCATAGGAGGCTGGTGGGCAGGGGGCAGTGTGGGGCGCGTGGCAGAGACCACCACGGGCCGGGTGGCAGAGAGCACTGAGGAGTGGTAGGGGACCCTGGGGTCACTGAGCGGGGGCAGCCAGGTGGGCCCGGGGTAGGGTATCTGCGGCCCTCCGCCCTCTGGGAAGCTGGGCCTGTAGGCCAGGGCAAGGTCAGGCGGACGGGTAGGCTCCATCCACAGGACCCCAGGCATCTCTGTCCAGCCGCCATCGAAGGCCCCCCAGGCCCCATCTTCATCCTCCTCTTCCTCCCCATCATCCAGCAACTCATCATCCAGCAACTCGTCTCTAAGGTCCTGGGACGCCCGGGCGCCCATGGCCCCTGCTGGGCTGCAGCTGATGCCATCAGCCTCCAGCTCGTGACCCTCGCTGCAATAGCACTCGAAGCCACCAACATAGTTGACACACATCTGCTGGCACACCCCAGCGATCTGGCACTCATCCGTGTCCACACAGCGGTGCGGCTCATCCTCAGCTGGCCGGAAACCCAGGCGACAGTGGCAGGTGTAGCCTTGTGGCCCGCCGGGCTCACACTGCTGCTCACACAGGGCCTGGGCACAGGGGTCCTCGCAACTGCGCCCGTCTGCTGCCAGCCGGAAGCCCTCGGTGCAGCGGCAGGACACATGACCATCCACCTCCTCCACACACTCGTGTTCGCAGCCCCCGTTGTCTGGGCTGCAGCCAGGCCCTGGGCACAAGGGCCCGGCCCGTGACCAGCCCACGCCACCCTCAGGCTTCTCCACGCAGAGCAGAGAGGCTCCCCTGCCAGCCTGGCACTGCACAGCGGCCACCGAGCCGAAGGGCAGCCACTCAAACTCTGTGGACACCAGGTGGAAGGGCGTGGTGTACACGGCCGGCCCCGCCTGGCCCGCCTCATCTGGCAGTGCCGGGCAGGCGCCCTCGAAGCCAAACTGGCACAGGTAGCCGTCGACGACCAGCGTGCACGAGCCCTCGAGCCAGCGATGCTCGCCACCTGCCTCAAGGGCCACGCAGCGCTGGGCCGGGCAGGGCCCTCCGGCGGCAGGCTGGGCCCAGTTGGTGAAGGCTGTGTCCTGGTCCCCCGTGGTCCACGTGAAGCCGCGCAGTGGGCGCTGCGGCTGGCATTGCCGGGGCTGCCGCTGCAGCCCGATCCACAGCAGCTGGCTGGCCGGGCTGGCGCCCAGCAGGCTGTCCACACGCCGGGCCTCCTCTGGGGTCCGCGGAGTGGCCAGGTTGCCCCCCAGCTCGCGGCAGGCACGCCAGGCCTCCAGGAAGGTGCGGCGCCGAGGGAAAAGTGCGTAGCAGCTGTCCGGGCCGCAGGCAGCGCGGGGCTCTGCAGCCCAGGGGTCCTGGCCCAGCGTGGGCACCGCGGCCGCCCAGGCCAGCAGCAGGCGCAGCAGCATCGCGACGCCCCCCGACTGGCCTGGACTGGGCCAGCGGCCGCTCTTGACAGGGGGAGGGACCGGGGGCCCTGGCGGGTGGGCCATGGGCGGGCCAGGGGCGGGCCTCGGGCGGGCTCAGGCCTTGTATGGAGTGGGCTGGGGCGGCTGCCAGCTCCCTGCTCCCGCTCCCCCGGGGCCACCAGAGCAGGAAGCAGCGGGGTGGGGGGTGCTGGGGGTGGGGGGAGGGGAGCAGGCGCAGCGAACGGCCGCCCCAGGCCCCACAGGGCTGGGAGTCGTGGAGGGGGACCGCCTGCCCGCACAGGCCAGCCCACCCTCAACACTCCTGTGCGTGTGGGGCTGGGGCTGTGGGTCGAGGGCGCTTCCCAGGACTCGCACAGACCCCAATCTGGACACACCAACCTCGTCACACCCGTGAGCTGTCTCAGCCCAACTGCTTGCCATACGTGAGGAAACTACTCTGGCCCGGTCCCTTCTCATCACACGTGTGTGTGCACACGCCTCTCCCCACGCCCCGTGCGAGAGCGTGCTCGTGGGCACCCTGTCCCTCCCTTCGCCTCACTGCAGACCCACGCGGGCCTACACACCCCCTCCCCATTTGGACACACGTTCGACGTGCTAAACCCCTCGGGCGCATGTACAAAGATGGTGTGGCATTGTACACGGCCTAACATACGAACTCCCCTCGCCTTCGTGTGCAGGGCCTGATTGGGAACCACCTAGATCACCCTGGCCCGGACATCCTCAACCTCTCATTTGTTTCCTAAACCCCTGCCTCAACCTCCCCAGCCCCCAGCTGTCTGGCTCCAGCTGGGCTAGCTGTCATGTGAGGGCTGGGGAGTGAGGGGGCCAGGGGGCTGCCCTCCCTTCACCCCGCTCAGCCTGGGGCCCTGGGAACCTGGGCTTAGAGGGGGAGGAGGCGGCCCCCAAACAGGAAATGCCTCTCTGGGCTCCTGCTGCGGAGGGCAGAGTGCGTGGGTTAGGGGGCCCGGTGGGGGCTGGGCTGCACTCAGGGTGAGTGGGGGACGACTCAAGGCCATGTATGGGCATGGGGCACACAATGACACACACGTGTATGTGACATAGGCCTCACGTGTGTTGAGCCCTCCCTGCCCCCAGGGCCTGCTGTGTGGGGCCTGGCCTGGGTCTTCTTCCTGCCCCTCCTGGAGGCCTCTGGAGACCCGTGCACTGACCCTATCACCCAGGCTGGCCCCTGGGGAGCTGGTTGGTGGATTAACCCGTGCACACCCACTGCACTCTTAGCAGAAGTTTGAGCCTGGACGGGTAGGTGGAGGAGGGGTTCTTCCTGTCAGTGCCCTGGTCCAGCTTCCCACTCTGCCACTGATCTGCTGTGTGACTGCAGGGAAGTCACTGACCCTCTCTGGGCCTCCATTTTTCTTATCTGCAATATGGGGTAATGAGTCAGGCCTTTTAGCTCAGCAGGGCTATTGTATCATAGCTCTCAGTGTTTGCAAATGTGCTTTGTCAGCTGCCAAACCTAAGGCAGATGTTCCCTAGCTTCTCAGCAAATCTGGGTGGGGTGGAGACCAGGATAGGTTTTGCCAGCCACCTCAGTGCCTGGGCGGCCCGCATACCCCGCCGGCCCCCTGAGGACCAGGGTTTGCAAAGCACTTGCTATATGCACAGAAGTTCCTTCTTACAAGGTCCGTGACTGTGAAGCACAGAATTATTCCCCTCTCAGGAAAGAAAAGCCAACATGGGGCAGTTCATTCCTCCACTGGCCCAGGCCCAAGACCTTGCGCTCATGCTTGAGTCCCCCTCTCCCACACCCTGTGGCCAGTCTCCCCGCAAACCCCCGCTGGCTTCACTTTCAAACAGGTCCAGAATCTGACCCCTTCCCAACACCTTCTTTGCGGCCCACCCCGGCCCATGCCACTGTCCTCTCCTGTCCTCTCTGGTTCCCCCAACAGCCTCTGCCCTGGGCCCTCTCGCCTCTCCGTCCCGCCAGAGGGATCCTTTTCTAAGTCAGATCCGGTCACTCCGAGGCCCCCAGCTCACTCAGGGGAGAGGCCAAAGTCCTGGCCACGGCCTCCAGGTCTATTGGATCCAAACTACTCACTCACCCTCTTCCCCTCAACGCCCTCTGTCCCATCCACTCGGGCCTGTTCCTTGCTATCCCCAGGTGCTCTCGCTTTCTCAACCCCATCCCCGCAGCTGGCTCCACTTCCCCCTGTGCATGTATCATTCCCAACGTGGTACAGACTATAATAACTTGGGGATTTGCTTATGCCCTGAGTGCCCCTGGCCAGGGTCGCTCAACGTGGCATTTTTGCTGTGCAGGGCTGCAGGATCACTTGCAAGGACTGTGCTGGGAGGTGTTTAGCAGCATCCCCGGCTTCTACCTGGATGCCAGTGAGTAGCATCCCTCCAGGTGGGATCTTCAAAAATGTCACACATTGCCAGATGCCACGTTTCCTGGGGGCAATAGTGCCCCCAGTGGGGAACTTCTGCCCTGGGAGACTGTGAGCCCCACGAGGGCCAGGCTGTTGTCTTGTTCCTACTGCAACTGAACCCTAGAGCCTAGAAAGCCCCCGGCCACAGATGCTGCTCAGTAGGGGTTTGCTCAGCGAATGAGGCTCAGGTAAGTGAAGAACCTGCTCAGGGAGATGCCTTCTAGAGCTGGAAGATCCCTGGCAATCAGCAAGACTTTTTCACAGATAGGGAAACTGAGGCACAGGGAGTCTCAGAGTATCAGTGGCAGGGCGGGGTCTCCTGATTCTTACCCCAATTCTCTTTTTGTTTGGTTTGGTTTTTTTCAAAAGATGCCTCCGAGTCTAACCAGTTCTCTTTTGGCTGTAGCACCCTGAGGCATACTTTGAGCAGAGTCTGAGGGTTAGGCCCGGTGTCAAAAAACAAAAATAGGAGGAAGACACCTGGGAGAAGGCACGGCCTGGACAAAATGTGTCTAGGCAGAGCTCAAGATGTGTTTGGAGAACACGAAGGACCCCTCTGGGCCCGGCGTGGTGGGCGTGGAGGGGACGGTGAGGAGGAGTGGGGAGAACACATCAGAAGGGAGTAGAGGCCTGGTGTGCAGGGTGCTGAGGCTGCCCCAGAAAGCTGGGCCTCCATCGTGGAGGCCAGGGGGAAGAGAGGCATGATGAGAGGTCTCTGCCGCTGGTGTGTGGTGGGTGGAGGGGACCAGAGGCCAGGGACCAGTTAGGAGGCTGTCGCAACAGTCTGGGAAAGGGGAGGGAGCTGGCGGGAGCACCGGGCGGCAGGGCGGGCCGGGCTGGGGGAGGCAGCCTCTGGAGGCTCCTTAGGGGCGGTCCTGAGCCTGGTCCAAGGGTGTGGCGAGCCCAGTCATGACTCGGGCAACGGCCAGTGCGGGGGCGTCTAAGGGGACGGCTGCAGGCCGTCTGGCAAGTGGGTGGGTCAGATGAGAGGTTAGGACCCTCAGTTGGGGTGAGGGGTGAGGGGACAGGCAAGTGAAGCAGGAGGAGGAGGGTCAGAGGCTAAATTCCAGAGATACTGGCTGGGCCTACTTGCAAGCAGAGGGAAGCCCAGGCCACACTGGGGGATGGAGAGGGAAAGGAGGGCACCTCTGGCTCTAGCAAGGCTAAGAGTTTGGTGGACAGAGAATGTGGCTTGGAGATGCACCTGGGTGCCCAGTTTGGGAGGGTGCCTAGCACTGACCAGCCACCTGCAGGTTAGGTGAGGTAGGATTGAGGCTGCCTAAGAACTTTCTGCCCTAAGTGGAATAGAGGATACAGTGGGCACAGCATCAGGGATCTGCATGTGAGGAGCTGTAGAAGGGGCTGGTTGGGGTCTTACTTGTCCTGCTCGTCTGTTTGAGCCTAGCACAAAGAAGTTGCTAAGTGATGCAATAAATGCTCGGACATGCGTGAGTGGATATAGGGATGGATGGATGGATGGGTGTGTGGATGGATGTGTGTGTGGATGGATGGGTGGATGGATGGATGGATGGATGGATGGATGTGTGGATGGATGGGTGGATGGATGTGTGGATGGATGGATGGATGGATGGGTGGATGTGTGGATGGATGGATGGATGGATGGGTGGGTGGATGGATGGATGGATGGGTGGATGGGTGGGTGGATGGATGGATGGATGGATGGATGTGTGGATGGATGGATGAATGGATGGATGGGTGGATGTGTGGATGGATGGGTGGATGAATGGATGTGTGGATGGATGGATGGATGGATGGATGTGTGGATGGATGAATGGATGTGTGGATGGATGGATGGATGAATGGATGTGTGGATGGATGGATGGATGAATGGATGCGTGGATGGATGGACGGATGGATGTGTGGAAGGATGGATGGGCGGATGTATGTGTGGATGGATGATGTGTGGATGGATGGATGGATGGATGAATGGATGTGTGGATGGATGGATGGACGGATGGATGTGTGGATGGATGATGTGTGGATGGATGGATGGATGAATGGATGTGTGGATGGATGGATGGATGAATGGATATGTGGATGGATGGATGGATGTGTGGATGGATGGAAGGATGTGTGGAAGGAAGTGTGGATGGATGGATGTGTAGATGGATGATGTGTGGATGGATGAATGGATGTGTGGATGGATGGATGGATGGATGTGTGGATGGATGATGTGTGGATGGATGGATGGATGAGTGGATGGATGAATGGATGTGTGGATGGATGGATGGATGGATGTGTGGATGGATGAATGGATGTGTGGATGGATGGATGGATGAGTGGATGGATGAATGGATGTGTGGATGGATGGATGGATGATGTGTGGATGATGTGTGGATGGATGTGTGGATGGATGGATGGATGCATGGAAGGATGTGTGGATGGATGGATGGATGCATGGAAGGATGTGTGGATGGATGATGTGTGGATGGATGAGTGGATAGATGCGTTGATGGATGGATGGATGGATGGAAGTGTGGATGAATGCATGCATGCATGGGTGCATGGATTTGTGGATAGGTGGAAGGATGGGTAGGTGGGAAGATGGGTGGATGGATAGACAGGTGGATAGATGGAAGGGTGTAGAAATAAGTGGATGGATGGTTAGATGGCTAAGTGGGTGGGTGTGTGGATGAGAAGATGCTGAGATGCCAGTTGGACACAGGGACACAGGACTCAGTGGGAGGCCCCCACAGCTAGCAGCCACCGTGATAAATGGCTCAGAATGGAACTCCACAGTTCTGCCCGAGCACAGCCCAGGAGAGTGGGACAACTCAGGCTACCACTGGCAGGGGTCAAGTGTGACGCTTCTCCTAGTACCACACGGCCTGTGTTCTTTGCTGGGTCCCGAGGCCAACATCGATGCTCAGGAAGCTGGGGTTCCCTGCTCTGATTATGGCCATGTGGGGAGGGCTCACCTCAAGAGGAGCATGGGAACAGAAGCCCACTCCCCCAGAAGGAGCCTTGTCTTGCAGCTACTGGGACAAGCAAGAGGCAGATGGTGGTTTTGGATGCAGGGTGTGAGCCCATGGGGGTGAGGGCGAGGGTGAGCTGCAGAGGGCTGGCCCAGAGAGGGCCTAGTGGAGCAGCCAGGGTGGGGGGGTCGAGTGCAATTGGGGGGCGCCCCCCGGGCAGGCGTCCTGGAGAGCCTTGGCACGCCAGGCCGCTGAGCCAGCACATTGCTTTGTGTACAAATCACCTCCTTTCCTCCTTTTTCCTCTGTCCCCATCCCCCCACCTCCCTCCATGTCTAAATTCTTCCCAAACTACCCGAGCCTTCGGGCTGTCAGGAGGAAGGGCTAACGGTGGGCGGGAGGCGCCTAGTCTTGGGTGGGAGCCAGAGGAGGGGAGGTGGGAGAGGTCCTACCGCTGGCAGGAGTGGGAGGGGAGCAATCCCAGCCTCCTCCCCACCCCACGTGTTGGGGCCGCACCCTGTGTGCTTCTGGATGGGCTGGCCCTGCAGGAGTGGGAGGCGGTGGTGGCGGGCCTGGATGGGTGGGAGAGAGAAGCTTGGGGACGGGGGCCCAGGAAGAAGGGCTGTCGTGCAGACCAGGCCTGGTCCCCGAGAGCAAAGGATCCTGGCAGCTGGAGGGCGCTGAGGGTGGCGGTGTCTTGGCCGTGGAGAGAGACGGTGTGTGTTTGTGGGTGCACGGCCGTGTGCTTGCACAGGCCTGGCAGTGGGTGTGCACAGCTGGCTGAGGGGTGTCCCCTCGAGTCCACACCTGTGCCCACAGCTGCAGGGAGAAGCATATGGCTGCTCCCAGTTGCCCATCCTGGGCCCAGCTGGGACCCCAGTTCCCTCTCCTGGCAGACACCTGACCTGAACATCTGTCCACATCTGCCCATAAGAAAGGGAGTCCTGGAACACATGTCAGAGCTAGAAGGGCCCAAGTCCCCCATAAGTGTACGAACAGCGCTTCTTTTTTTTTTTTTGAAACAGAGTCTCACTCTGTTGTCCGGGCTAGAGTGCCGTGGCATCAGCCTAGCTCACAGCAGCCTCAAACTCCTGGGCTCAAGCAATCCTTCTGCCTCAGCCTCCCGAGTAGCTGGAACTATAGGCATGCGCCACCATGCCTGGCTAATTTTTTCTATATATTTTTAGTTGGCCAATTAATTTATTTCTATTTTTAGTAGAGATGTAATCTCACTCTTGCTCAGGCTGGTTTTGAACTTCTGACCTTGAGCAATCCTCCCGCCTCGGCCTCCCATTACCATCTTTAGCAGTTGACTCCTCTCTTTGGTGGCCTTTTTTAGTTGTATTTTTAAAAGTAGTTTTGTGTTTGATGAGCATTACATAACCATAAGAAAACATCAAAAGAGCAGTGGTTGATAAATGACATTGATCTTTCTTACTAACTATGATGTAGGCATAATTCAAATCCCTGCCTCAGTTAAATTACAATTTATGTGGATGTCATGGACCTTTGGTGCCAGTCTTCAGTATTAGAAACCATGATGTGGAGTCCTCGCGTGTCAGGATCTATTGTATAGTATATATTATACGATATATATTATTGTATTATATTGCTATATATATTGCAACATATTGCTATTACATACAGCATTAAGAACAAAAAGGGGTCTCTTGAATGATCTGATTACTTTAAGAAAATCAACATACTGTCATAAAGTTGGGTGAACTCTAACAGTTTGCTTTCCTTTTCTCCATTGCTTCTTGTAGCCAAATATTGTGCAGCTTCGTGACAGACTTTGTAGAGCGCAAGGAGAGCCTGTACCAGGACATGCATCACCCAAAGTTTCCTACGAGAAGCAGCACCTGCCTAAGGGCAGGGTGGCACCAATTGCTGGCCACCCACAGATGCCGAGAGTTCAAACTCAACAATATTATCCCCATGTGAGTGAGATGGTCCACATGAAGTAGGAAC
>CAUYPO010055600.1:0-10861 GCA_963574435.1 Cheirogaleus major
AGCTGACTTTTTCATTCAAGTTGAGTAGATATTGGTTCATGTTTTATAAAAGGAAAATATCTAATTGTGGTTTTAATTTGCATTTCATTGATGATTAGAGAGGTTGAGCATTTTTTCATGTTTGTTGGCCATTATTCTGTCAGAAGAGGATTGTGTATAGAGAATCACTGGCCATTCGAGCTGGCAAGTCTGAAATGTTCAGGTCAGGCCAGCAGGCTAGAAACTCTTGGATGGGAGCTGCTGCTGCTGACTTGAGGCAGAATTTCTTTTCTTCACACAAACCTCTGTTTTGTACTAAAGCTCTTCAACTGATGGATTGAGGCCCACCCAAATTATTGAAGATAATTTCTTTTACTTAAAGAAATTTGATAATAGAGGTTAACCCCATCTACAAAACACCTCCACAACAGTGCCTACATTAGTATTTGATTGAATAACTGGGTCATGTAGCCTAGCCAAGTTGACACATAAAACCAACCATCACGCTTCCTTTTGTAAATAACTATAGTTGACCCTCTGTGTCTGTGGGTTCCTGTATCTGTGGATTCAACCAACTGCAGATACAAAATATTCAGGAAAAAAATGAATGGTTGCATCTGTACAGAAAATGTAGACTTTTATTCTTTGTCATTCCCTACGTAATATAACAACTATTTATATAGCATTTACATTGTATTAGGTATTATAAACAATCGAGGGATGATTTTAAGTATGCAGGAAGATGTGTGTAGGTAAGTAAATACTATACAATTTTACATAAGGGACTTGAGCGTCTGTGGATTTTGGTATTTGCAGAAGGTCCTGAAACCAATCCCCCATGGTTACCGAGGGATGACTGTGTTCTTGTTCTAATCAGTTTCTGGCTTAGTCCTGGGCCCTGATGGAGACTGAGTACCTTATCCTAAGAGGCAAGTCAGTCTGTGACCTGAAATTCCATTCTGAAATAGATTTTATCTAACTAAAGCTAAAATACCCAGGTATTTTGCACTTAATAAATGTCCCAGAAACCTTGAACTCAGATGATTTAGTGGTTTTGGTATGGATGCATGCTTCCTACCAGGGAATATAAGAAATGGTTCCATTTAACCTGAACATTGAGGTAGTCAGTCACCTGGCCATTGTGGACTCTCATGCCACTGAGCCAACAAGCAGAAAAATGATTATCGTGTTATCTAGGTGGTTGATCCTGGCCACCATGTGTTTATTGGGTGGCTGTTACACAGTGAAGGTGAGGAGAAATATTTCTAGAACTCAAGGTATCCTCTGCAGCATCTCTAATACTTCCCTGCCAAGCAGAAAAGTTAATGAAAAGTTGTCACAACCTAATACTGGCAGGGCCATTAATGACTGAGACATCTCAAGATTGAAGGTTTGCATGTCCCCACCAAACATAAAGCACATAGTAGTGGAGAGGAAGGAAGCGATAAATTCCAGTTATGTCTTATAACCAGTTTCATAAAAGAAGACTCTAGTCATGTATATAAATATTAATGTTAATAAGCATCCTTCTTTCATCTCTTTCTTTTATTACTTTACATAAAGTATATTGGTGGTAGTTTAAATTTATAGCTTAGTCCCTAGGTGATGGGATATTAAAGTCAGACTGTGACTGAACTGTATAACAGGAGAAAACATCACCCAGAGATGGAGATAAATCCAATGACTGAAGGTCTTTGGGTTACTCTTTTGGGGAAAGGGTGAGTTTTGTGTTTCTATGAGGAATATTTGTATTATACTGGGTAGATAGATATCATTTTTACTATTGCTATTTGGAATTTTAATTTCATGTCAAATGGTGTATGTGGGTGTTAAGAAGCCAAAGAGAGGAGCCAAGCTGGATATCATTCTCAAACCTTTCTATCTAGCTACCAGGAGAGGGAAAGCTTAAAACCACATTTCCCAGACTTGCCTGCTTTGGGGATGCTAGATGCAAGTAAGATTCTACCAATTAGGACTGTGGACTCAAGGCAGATACCTTCTTCCTGCCACTGTTTGTGCACACAGGCAAGATTATGGAAACACGAGGCAGCAGGGAAGCCAGACTCAGGGTCTCTGGAGGCAATGGGAGAGGCAGGAGGGCTGAACTCAGGTTCCAGGGCCTAGTCAGCACCATCATGAGTGTCTTGAGATAGTTGTATTAATAGAAGCAGGAGCTTCCTGATCCTGGATTGAAGCTCTAGCAGTAAACTCTTGAATTCAATGGTTCTTATACACATATCCCTGCAGTCTAGAGATTCTGTGAGTTTCTTATTTCTCCCATGAAGTCCCCTTCTGCTTAAAATACCTAGGCTAATTTCTGTTGTGTACAGCAACCTGCGTATATGGAATTTTTTCTGGATTTATAGTGTTGTCTACACCTTAAGCTTTCAGAGATACAGGAAAGCCTTTTAGCTCCTTGCCTTTCTCCTACTTTATTCCAGCAAAAAATAAAATGAAAAGAATACTGAAAGAGACCCAAACCAACTGCCTGTATTCTGTTTGATGATGCCATCACGAGACAGTTGTCTTTAGATTAAGGCTTCATCTCTTGTAGAAATTCAAGGATATTAGGCCTGCGGTAGCAAGTACAGAGGGAATAATAATGGCTATAAAACCTAACATTTACTGAATACTTAATCTATTCTAGTCATTATATTAAGCACGTTGCATGCATTAGTTAATAATCACAGCAATTTAATTAGGCAGGATCTTGAAATATTATCATTTTTTATAGGTGAAGAAATGGAAGCTAAAAGATACGGGATGACTTGCCTGAGATCACACAGCTAGGTGAGTAGAGCTGAGATTTACACCTAGAGAGTCCAATTCCAGAACCCACAGTGCTGTGCTGCTTTCAAATCACAGGATGAGGGTTCCACTCTCACCTCCAACATCTAAAGAATCACTCTCCCATTCTTTGCCAAATCTCCCACCTGGACGGCAGAGATTCTAATACCCTACCTGAGCTAAGCGTTAGAGTCCAATAGGCCAAAGTGGGTGAAAGCAGTGTGTAAGCAATAAGGGAAGTTATAATAGTATTAATATTGCTGATATCACCCTACTAATGAGTTTCCCAGATTTTTTTCCTCAAATAAGCAAGATGAGTAGAGACATTTGAGGGCACTGAGAGTCCTGGAAGAGGAGAGGGATCTTAAAAGAGGAACAAGGTCTTCAAATGGAGAAGCTCAGGGCATTAAGAACTTCTTTTATGTACTTGACAATTTTGGTTATAGATGTCCCAAATGTTGATGAAGAGTAGTATAATTGGGCTTCATTACACCTTCCCTTTTCTGTCTTCCTCTCTGTTCTCCACAGGGCAGGGGTTCAACTGATAACTCTCTATCTAACTCAGAACTAGCATTAACTCAAGTCAGGCTTTTGGTGGCACCAAATGACTATGTCCTTTATAATCCTGACTACTCCAGCCCTTGTGACATTTCTCCCCATTCTGTCCACATTCCATTATTCTGCTTTCTCATGTGGCTTCTGTTTCTCTTTTTTTCTCTCTCATTTAATATCATGGGTTTCTGTAACTCCTTAGAGATAAAGGTAATTTTAAGTTATTATTTTTGTTTACGAACAGACCTACCCCTATAGCCCTCATTGTAAATGCAGTAGTGTTTAAAGTGATTTTTTGGTAATCCTCTTGATTTCCTGCACATAGAATGCTTTTAAGTTATTTTGAACCCTGGACAAGAGGAGAGCTGTAGGCAGCCCTATTATAGCGTGTTCAATGTTTACACGTGCTGGCGTGTGATCCTTTTCTGTGAAGCGTGGTATTTGTGTTTCTGAATAGTTAATGTATCAGATTCATGGCTTTTGAAGTTGTACTGGAGAATGTCACAGTTCATAGGTTTACGAGAAAAACAAGTTTCTGAAGCTTCAATCGTTCCACGTGACAATCTGTGTGATACCAGCATTCAGTTATGAAATGTTCCCGGAAGTTCAGTTTTGTAGTCATATTACTGGTTTGGCAACTGAGATAACATCATGAGATCTTCACTGTTAAAATCCCCAACTAAAAAACAAACTGAATACCATCTCAAGTTGTGGGACTGGCACATATATCCTTAATTTATATTTATTGTTTTAATGGAGCTGCAGTTTTCATTGATTCTTTAATATAGTCCCTTAATTTAAATTGGATGAAGTAAAATTTTGTCAGAAACCAGTTCCTTTCTGATTCCTTCTTGCCATGACACTGGACAAAATAAAGCTAACAAGATCAAAGAGTGTGTTTTACATTACCCAATTAATTACTTGTCTCTGAATTTAGGAACATCACACTTCTGGGTGTGTTATCTATTCACTTTACAGACAAGGTTATTTGAGAAACTAAAAGAATAAAATAAGGTTCTTGTTTAAGATTTTTCTTTAATATGTGCCCAAGTTTTATTTGAATCATGATCCAGTGGACAGGTAGATCTTGACATTGGTCTGGAATCAGAACAATTTCTTATTTTGTAGGAGACAAAAGGCTTATATTCTTCAGTGGAAAAGGTCATTTGTTTCAGGTAGAATTCCTGAGAAAATCACTTGATGAATGTAGGATATCCTTCAGCCTTTAAATGATCTTTGCTTAAATTTTTAATGTTATAAATAGAAAACATATTTAATTTTTATTGAATGGGCAGGCAAAATGGCAGCCATGAATTGGCAAGGTGAGCTGGAAGTAGGTGAACAGGAGGACAGGCTAGGTCAAGATCAATTGATGGATAAATATGGAACTAGAGCAGTAGAGTGAAATTGCTAGAATGCCACAGAAAATTCTTTCTTCGTAAAACAGGAATAGTGAATTCCTGTAGCCCCTCAAGCCTGGATTATTGCAGCGGTCTTTGCCCTAACATTTCTCAGAGGTGTGTCAAAAACTAAATCTTTGTGCTCTTTTGAACTTTATGGGGCAAATATTAAGTTCTTCAAGAAGTTTTGCTGGATCTATGCTTCCTCATTTATCCACAGGGGTGAGGGATGGTGGAGAAAAAATGCCACAGAATTTTTTTTTCACCTGAGAAAGTATCTTCACTTTTCCTGGTTTAACTTGAACTCTTTTTATACATTTTAGGAGGCTAAAGTGCAAAGGTTTGCAAAATCTCATTTTAACTATCTTGTAATTTCTGTGTAGTTGATCTAGCATCTGATTTGCAATGTTGGGAGTACTCACCATCTATTACTTTGTTCTAGATCTTTTGGGTCTCAGATAAAATGGAGATACAAAATGCCCATTTTAACTTACAGTTTCAGTAGTACTTACATTTCCTTAACATTTTTTTTTTAGTTTTTTAAAGAATATTTTTATATCTGAAAATAAATTTTAACTCATTAAAATCAAGGATCATATCGTTATTTTCTTTTATAAACTAAACTATCTCTCTTACTCCACTCTACCTTTCATTGTTGTTTGTCACTTAGTTATAACTAAATAACTAAATAGTTGATTAATTTTGGAATTAACTTACCGGTTGACAATTCCTGCCTTCATGTGTTACACTGACTTAGAGAAAAGGAATATTTTTATTATACATTGTTAGAGAATGGCATATTTCTACAGTTGTAGTGCCAAGAAAGATCCATTTAGCAATGGAAAAAGAAATGATACAGAAATGAATGAGGACAGAACTTATCAGGCATCAAATTGGGCACATCTTTTGGTTTTTCTCTTCCCAGATATTATGTTTTTATGTTTTCTTCTTTTTTTGAAATTTCAAATCATTTAACTAATCTCTATTTGTTCTTTGCTAATATATCAGATCTTTTTTCAGCTAACTTTACTGTATTTTTCTACTTGGATTAGTTCTTGATTATCTGTGTCAGATTTTTCTCCTATTATTTACAATTAATTCTCTTTGCTGATAGTATAATTCTTTGTTCTCACTTTTGAAAACACAATAAGCTTAGAATAAAAGATCAGTTGAACAGGTTTTGGTGGAGAGCCTCAGATATACTTAACATTGGCTTTGTCAAGATTTTATAGACGATATCTATTTTTGATTCTCATGGTTTGTTCTGGGAAAACTTTCTGCCTACATGCTTTAGGCAAAAGGCCTTGACATATTTATTATAAAATAATACATGCTTATTGTAGAGAATACAGAAAATATAAAGGGGAAAATAAAATCAGCTGTCATTTGAACCCACAGGGATAACCGTTATGATCATACTGGTGTGTTTTCTTTAAGTCATTGTTATGTGCATGTTTAACAAGAGTATGCATGTTGTACAACCTAACTCATTTCTGTTATATTTCATTTTGTGGGCCAGAGATCAAGAATACTGTTAAATGTGATATTAATAATTATAGGTATCTTTGTTTGGCTTCTTAGCTGAATAGGAATGCCTTTCATAAAATGCCCAGGAAAATATTAATGGGAGATATTTGTGAAAAGTGTTTTATGGTCAAGTAGTTAGGGAAACACAAGGTTAAACAAAGTTTATTTTTCTTTAACTGCTAGAATTCCCAAGGGCCTTAAATCTGCTCATATATATTGTGATGTGCAGAAGGAGGGTGTACAGCACTGAAAATTTCCAATCTTATACGAGTGTAGAATCTTTGATATTTTTTATAAAAGCTTTTTATGAAATATACTTTGGGAAATACTTCTCTTAGGTTTCACTTTTGTCTTGGTCCATTTGGGCTGTTAAAACAAACTACCATAGACTGCATGGCTTATGAACAGCAGAAATTTATTTTTTCATAGTTCTGGAGTTTGAAAAGTACAAAATGAAGGCATTAGCAGATTTGGTGTTTAGTGAAGGCTTGCTTCTTGCTTCAGAAATGGCCAATTTTTTTTTTTTTTTGCTGTGTCCTCATATGGTGGAAGAGGCAAAGGAACTTTCTGAGGTTTCTTTTAGGAAGGCACTAATTCCACTGATGAGGGTTCTACCTCCATAACCTAATCACCTCCAGAAAGTCTCACCTCCAAATGCTATCACATGGGAACTAGGATTTCAATATATACATTTTGGGGGACATAAACATTCCATCTGTAACAACCTTTAAGTATGATGTTGCTTTTGGCTTTAGATAAGTAATATGTTTTAGATAAGTAACATGTTTTCCCCATAATCTGGAGCTTCTCCCAGCTCTTATCCAGTCCCTGGCCAGGCAAGTTGTCCTGAACCCTCTCCTTACCCACTTTTGGTGCTTCCCTGGTGAATCATAGCATTCTCTTTTAGAGAATCTGTTTGAAATGTGAGAATCTGCTTACTATTCTACTTCCGCTCTGTGGAGGAAACACACACTACCTGTTTCTAGTTGGCCATCTTGGTCCTATCTCCTGGCTTATGCGTTCCAAGCTGCTTACTGTCTGCATATATGAACTAAAGACAATAATGATACTCTCCTCAAAGAGATGTTACAATTAAGTAAGAAAATGCCTGTAATGTGCTTAACTCCTTTGTTAGTCCATCTTATGCTGCTATAACAGAATACCACAGACTGGGCAATTTATAAAGAAAAGAAGTTTATTTTCACAGTTCTGGTGGCTGGGAAGTCTAATATCAAGGTACTGGCATTTGGTGTGAGCCTTCTTTTTGTGACATCCCATGGCAGAGGAAGAAGGACAAGAGAGCATGACAGAGTAAGAGATCTAACTTGCAGCCTTAAGCCCTTTAATAATTGGCATTAGTATATTCATGAGAGTGGAGAGCTCATGACCAAAACACCTCCCATTAGGCCCCACCTCACAATACTGTTACATTAGGGATTGAGTTTCCAACACAAGTTTTTGGGGGATGCATTCAAATCATAGACTCAACTTTCCAGAAAAACTGTCAGCTATTATTAGGATGAAAATAGCTTCAGCTTCAAGACATAAGCTTCGATAAGTAGCTCTCTTATTTTAACGTTTTCCTACATGAAATGTAATGGTTGTTTAAATTTTCTCTTTATACCAATAGCTATGTAGGTAGATGCTTTACATTTTTATTTTGATTTAGTTAAAATAAATTATTAATTTCTTGATCTTTGGCGCTGTGACTAGCCACTGTGGCTTGAATAGCATTTGCTTTAGGAATTTGAAATTTCTCTATTATGGAGTAATATATTATCAGTTTTTAAAAAAATATTGTTCCAATATTTTTAAAAATATTGTTCCAAGTACACTTGGAAAGGTATTTTCTTTTGTAGTCTATAGAATTTATAGTTATAGATTTAAAATTATTAATTGAATTATTCTAATTCTCAATAAGAAATGATACTTATCAGTTTACTGCTTTTTGCCTTAACATTTATTTTGTCTGAAATTATCATTCTTACTTTTTCTTCTTATTTGCATTTGTCTGTTATTTGTCTTCCTTTTCTTTTGACTACCTGACCTGTTAAATGTTAAGTTCTCCCATTGCAATTTTGTTTCTATCAATTTCTTCCCACATTTTCAACAGTTTGAATTTTGTTTGACACTATGTTATTTAGCACTTAAGGATTTATGATTGTTGTATATTTGTCATGGATTTTATCTTTTTATCAACATAAAATAACAACCGGCTTAGTCTATAAATTATCATTTAGTTTATCTGAAAATGGATGATAGCTTTTTCTTGAGTTTATTTTGTTGACTACCAACTCTGAAGAAAATATCCTGAAATATATTGTGCAGGCACAGATGAGTTTATTATTAATACTTACTGCAATAAGGACAAATACCACATTTAGGTGGATATTTAAGGAGTTTTGGGGTTTGTTTAATGCAAAGCTATAAATGCAGGGATCGGAGAAGGACTGTGCAAAATTTTTGATATTAGTTTAGGATTGGTGGACATAAAAAAGAGGATTTCAAAGTGGGTCTTGATAAATGAACATTTGTTTTATAATGAAGAAGTTTGCCCATTTTAGAAATCTGTTTTCCTGAGAAGGGGGCTATTTACCCTAATGCCTGAGGAGGAGTCAAGTTGAGCAGTTTATTGTTTGGATAAATGGATTTGTAAGGGGTTCATAAAGCAAAGAGTAATGTTATTTGAAACTTTATTTTCCTGGGCAAGAATTTACTGCAATAGTAAAGTCATGTTAATGTAGACAGTCAGTTCTTGACCCTATTAAATCTATGGTTTCAGGCAGTTTGTTCCCAATTTGAGAAATCTCTCAAAACATTTTAATGCCACTTTATTTTAGGTAGGTCTCTTTGAAGCATAATATATATAAATATATTATGTCTCTTAATCTAATTTGAGAATCTTTGTATTTAATAGAGGAATTTAAGCTTTTTGTATCATGCTCAAATATTTTATCTTAATTCTTTCCTCTTGTTTTATATTTTGTTAGTCTCATAAAATGTGGCTATTTCCTTTAGTTTTATCTTCTCTGGTAGTTGAAAGCTGTAGCCCTCACTAATATCAATACAATCTGAGGGTTGCAACCCAGATAACCATTCTTCATGAAATATATGCTACCTTTCATAATCTCTTCTTACAATGATTATTTTTGACATTTGTATTCAAATTTTTATTCCAACTCATAAGAGTTATTTAAATTTAACTTTGTTAAACTACTCTCAGGGTACATCATTTATATTTTTATCATCTAACTTTCCCCTTATTTAACTCTTACTTTTGGTTAACATTTGATATCTTTAGTATGTTGTAGAAGATATTTTCAAGAAGGGCATAGAGATGTTATATTTTTGAGCTCTTGTATATCTGAGGATATCCTTCTGCTGTTTTCAAAAGTGAATGACATTTTGACCAGGCCTAATGAGTAGATAGCAATTCTATTTCCCTGGAAATTTTATGTGTATCATTTTGTTGTTTTTCTGATATGTAATTTTAGAGACATCAATGTCCACCTGGTTTTAGTTCCTTAGTGGTTAATATGTTTATTTTTTTTTCTGCCTTTACATAGATTTTTTCCCTTGATTATGTTAATTTAAAATATTTAGCTAAATAGTTGTAAAAATAGTTATAAAGAATCTCTTTTTATTATTTTCCTTAGTTCACCTTATTTTTTAAATTATGTTTTGGTTATTACTTTGATTCCAAATACGCATAATTGTTGGGCTGATTTTAATTCTCTGCCTTTACATCTAAATGCATTTCATATCATTTTCATTTTATTTCTTATCTGTTATGCTTTTTAGATGCAAATATTTTTGTTAAGCTATTATAATATTGGTTTTCCTTTAAACATTTTTTTTTATTTCAGAATATTATGGGGGTACAAACATTTTGGTTACATATAATGCCTTTGTCTTGCCCAAACCAGCATAACAAGCATACCCTTCCCCCATACAGTGCACTCCATACCCATTAGTTGTGAGTTTACTCACCCCCCCACCTCCTCCCACCTGACCAACACCACTGAATATTACTACCTTGTGAGAACTTTAGTGTTGATCAGTACCAATTTGATGGCTCATACATGTGGTGCTTGTTTTTCCATTCTTGTGATACTTTACTTCAGAGGATGGGCTCCAGCTCTATCCAGGATAGAGCTTGTAGTTGAGCAGTACCCCATGGTATACATATACCACATTTAATTAATCCACTCGTGCATTGATGGGCACTTGGGTTGTTTCCACATCTTTGCAATTGTGAATTGTGCTGCCATAAACATTCATGTGCAGATGTCTTTCTTATATAGTATGTTTTATTTTCCTTTGGGTAGATGCCTAGTAGTGGGATTGCTGGATCCAATGGTATTTTTATTTTTAGTTCTTTGAGATATCTCCAAATTACTTTCCATAGGGGTTGTACTAGTTTGCAGTCCCACCAGCAGTGTAAGAGTGTTCCAACCTCTCTACATCCTCTTCAGCATTTGTTGTTTTGGGACTTTTTGATAAAGGCCATTCTCACTGGAGTTAGGTGATATCTCATTGTGGTTTTGATTTGCATTTCCCTGATGATTAGAGATGTTGAACACTTTTTTATATGTTTGCAACCTACAGAATGGGAG
>CAUYPO010055602.1:0-12956 GCA_963574435.1 Cheirogaleus major
TTTTTTTATATGTTTGCTAGCCATTATTCTGTCTTCTTTGGAGAAGTTTCTGTTCATTTCCATTGCCCATTTCTTGATGGGGTTGTTTGATTTTTTCTTGTTAATTCTTTTGAGTTCTACATAGATTCTTGTTATCAGACCTTTATCAGAAGTGTAGAAAGCAAATATTTTCTCCCATTCTGTAGGTTGTCTACTTGCTCTAATGATACTTTCCTTGGCTGTGCAGAAGTTCCCTAAGTTCACCCAGGAGGTAACAGAATTTCTGAATAGAGCAATCTCAACCTCAGAAATTGGAGCAATAATTAATAACCTCCCCAAATGGAAAAGTCCCAGACCAGATGGCTACACTTCAGAGTTTTACGAAACATACAAAGATGAACTCATACCTATACTACAGAAATTATTCCACAACATTGAGAAGGATAGTATCCTTCCTAACTCATTCTATGAAGCCAATATCACATTGATACCAAAGCCAGGAAAGGATGCAACAATAAAAGAAAATTACAGACCAATATTCCTCATGAATATAGATGCAAAAATCCTCAACAAAATTTTAGCAAATAGAACTCAGCAGCACATCAAAAAAATAGTTCACCATGACCAGGTGGGCTTTATTCCAGGGATGCATGGCTGGTTCAATATACATAAGTCTATAAATGCAGTTCGCTTCATAAATAAAAACAAGAACAAAACCATATGATTCTCTCAATAGATGCAGAAAAAGCATTTGACAAAGTCCAACACACCTTTATGTTAAAAACTCTTAACAAAATAGGCATAGGTGGCTCATACCTTAAAATTATCAAGTCCATTTATGACAAACCCACAGCCAATATCATACTGAATGGGGAAAAATTGAAACCATTCCCACTTCAAACCGGAACTAGACAAGGATGCCCACTATTGCCTCTTCTATTCAACATAGTGCTTGAAGTCCTAGCTATAGCAGTCAGGCAAGAGAGGGGTATTAAGAACCTCCAAGTGGGGGCAGATGAGATCAAACTCTCGCTCTTCGCCAATTATATGATATTATATCTAGAAAACCCCATGGATTCGTCCAAGAGACTCTTAGATTTGATAAATGAATTTGGTAAAGTCTCAGGTTACAAAATCAATATACACAAATCAGAGGTGTTCATATATGCCAATAACAGTCAAGCCAAAACTCAAATCAAAAACGCAATACCTTTAACTGTAGCCCCAAAGAAAATTAAATATCTAGGAATATATTTAATGAAATATACGAAAGACTTATATAAGGAGAACTACAAAATGCTAAAAAAAGAAATTGTAGAAGATGTAAACAGATGAAAAAATCTACCTTGTTCATGGATTGGTAGAATCAATATTGTTAAAATGTCAATATTACCTAAAGTGATCTATAGAATAAATGCAATCCCCATCAAAGTACCATCATCATTCTTTATAGCTCTAGAAAAAGCAATTCTTCACTTTGTATGGAACCAGCAAAAACCTCGTATAGCCAAAGCAATCATAAGTAAAAAATACAAACTGGGAGGCATAAATCTTCCTGACTTCAAGCTGTACTAAAAGCAATAATAATTAAATCATCATGTTACTGGCACAAGAACAGAGGCATTGATCTTTGGAACAGGACTGAGATTCCAGAGATGAAACCATCTGCATATGGTAACCTAATATTTAATAAAACAGACAAAAATATACATTGGGGAAAAGAATCTCTTTTTAATAAATGGTGCTGGAAAAACTGGATAGCTATATGCAGAAGAATGAATCTGGATTCCTATCTCTCACCTGTCACAAAAATCCACTCAAGATGGATAACAGACTTAAACTTAAGGCATGAAACCGTAAGAATCCTAGAAGAAGATGTTGGGGAGACCCTTTCAGACATCGGCCTAGGCAAAGAATTCTTGAAGAAGACCCCCAAAGCAATCACCACAGCAACAAAAGTAAACAAATGGGATCTGATCAAATTTAATATTTTAAAATTATAATGCCTAGGATATTTCAAGTTATCAGTAATTAGGCAAGTATTATTACCTATAAACAAAGAGTTTATGTAAATAAAAATATGTTGCAGAAATAAAATTTATGAATATCTCACTTATTGACTAATTGTGGTTGACCATGAGTCACTGAAACCCCGGAAAGTGAAACCATCGATAAGGGGAAACTACAATAAATAAGCGATTTAAATGAAATATGTAATTAATTTGTATTTCCTAAAGTTATTAAAATTTAAATATTTAAATTTATTCTCCTGGTTGGGGACTGTGTAATGCGTGCTAAAATTACCACTCCAAGCAAAAAAGGCACCTTTTAAATGGCCAATTCACTGAATCTGCTCCTTCCGATAACAGGAAGATGACAAAGTGAAGACTTCTGGATGGGGTTTTATGGGAAGATCAATTTGGATGGTGTTTTTGTGGACTGACTTAGGAAAAAGAACCCAACATGAGAGTATTTGAATACTGGTTTGCCCTCTACAGTTATCGGGCATTTAAATAAGAAGAGCCATGATGTTGAAAGAGCAAATCTGAGCTCCACTTAACTATCCTGTCTTTAGAAATGTCACTTAATTTTCCTAAGCTTTATGCTCATTTTAAAAAATGAGGATAGCAGTCCCTGTTCTCGTCTACTTCATATGATTGCTGCAAGAACCTAATAAAAAGAGAGACTACTAAAGGATTTTTGAAAACCCTCCAAAAGCACTAAAAAATTTGAATATATTAAAAAAATCTCTATTTTCTGTAGAATGTAATACTACCTTTGCAACACTCATTTTAGTCTAAAATGATACTACTATGTTACTGTGATGTTCACTTCTGTAACAAAGTATCATGTGTGGAAAATTTCATTTATCTTTTATCTTCACTGTATCCCACGCATGAGTGGGTCTCATCGTAGTTTTTCATAAGAGAAAACTGAGCTGAATGAGGATAAGAAAATTGTTCAAGGCTACACAGTGAACACATAACAATGTGAAATTATAACTCTCCTTTATTTATATATGAAGGCTGAAGGCTTTCTCTATCTTTATGAAATTATTTAAGTTTTAAGATTTGTTCCCTACATTACTTTTCCTTTTCTATTCTTTTCTTTCTTTTCTTTCCTCTTTCCTCTGATCCTGACTGTAAACTACATAACCAATTTTCTTTGAGCCAAAAAGAAAGAAAATTCCTTTCTTGGTGCTAGTACAGAATTTGGTTTGTCTCAGCCCAGTACTTTTTTATTTGCATGACAGAGCAACTGCATTCTCTGGCCAGGCTTCAATTTTCATACTTTTTATAATCTCAGTTTCCACCATCTCTGCCAGAAACATATTTAATGTGACATGTGAACAATATTGCTTTGAACAGATTTTAAATGACCTCTCTCAAACTACCCAACGTCCTAGATTTGGTGAATATATGCAGATGCAATTCAGCTTAATATTTCATGGTTTTACATTGGATATAGTATCCAACCAAAAAAATAAGCCACTAAAATATTAATTCAGTTTCAAAAATTCAAATTCTTTATAAAAATATTGCAAATGCTGGAGAGGAATACGTTCAAAATAAGACTACAATTAATATAGTCATGTCTCATTGAACACCAGGGATGTGTTCTGAGAAATGTGTCATCACACCCTTTCATCATTGTGCAAACATCATGGAGTGTACTTATATAAAGCAAGATGGTATAGCCTACTATACACCTAGGTTACATGGTGCAGCTTATTGCTTTTAGGCTATAAACCTATATAGCATGTTATTATACTGAACACTGTAGGCAATAGTAACATAATGATAAGTGTGTGTATATCTAAGCACATCTAAACATAGAAAAGGGACAATAAAAATATGTATAAAAGACAACAAATGATGCATCTGTATAGGGCACTTACCATGAATGGAGCTTGCAGGACCAGAAGTTGCTCTGGGTGAGTTAGTGAGTGAGTGGTGAGTGAATGTGAAGGCCTAGGACGTCACTGTACAGTACTGTAGACTTTAAAAACACCGTACAATTGGACTACACTAAATTAATATAAAAGCATTTTCTTTCTTCAATAATAAATGTAGTTTACTGTAATTTTTTACCTTACATACTTTGAATCTTTTAACTTTTTGACTCTTTTGTAATAACACAGCTTAAAACACAAACACATTTTACAGCTTTTCAAAATTATTTTCTTTCTTTATATCCTTATTCTATAAGGTTTTTTCTACCTTTAATATTTTTTAGTTTTTTGTTATTTTTGTTATGTATTTTTTAACTTTTTTGTTAAAAACTAAGACACAAATGATACATTAGCCCAGGCCTGCACAGGGTCAGGATCATAATGTGTCCCTCACCTCCACGTCTTGTCCCCCTGGAAGGTCTTCAGGGGCAATAACATGCAAGGAGCCGTCATCTCCTGTGATGACAGTGCCTTCTTCTGGAATACCACCTGGAGGACCTGCCTGAAGCTGTTTGAACTTTTTTTAATAAATAAAAGGAATATTCTTTAATGATGAAAAGTATAATGAATGTATAAACCAGTAACATCTTTTATTATCATTATCAAGTATTACATACTGTACACAATTATATATGGTATACTTTTACATTACTGGCAGTACAGTGAGTTTGTTTACACCCACGTCACCACAAACACGTGAGTAATGCATTGCCCTACAGTGTCACTAGGCAATAGGAATTTTTCAGCTCCGTTATACTCTTATGGTACCACTGCTATATTTGTGGTCTGGTGTTGACCAAACCATCAGTGCATAACTGTATCAGTAACTACAGGAAATGTCTACTTCTGCCAGGTGATGCTATTGTTAGAAACATTGTGTTTCAACAAGAAGCCAGGAGTCCTGGTTTGTCAGTCATGTTGGCTGTAGCAATTATGACCAGTGCTATCATGTTATATCTTGTCATAAAAAAGTTTTACATTTTATACAGTTAAGTTTACCCTATATTTTCCTTTATTGCTTCCAGATTTTGTTCAGGGAAGGGATTTATTTCTCCTTCAGTATAAAAAAAATTTTGTGGGGTTTATTTTTCAGGCACATAAATGGTTTCAGTTTTATATTTAGGTCTCTAATCAATTGGGAACTTAACCAGTATAAGTTACAGAACCAATTATAACCTAGCCAATTGTTATACACCTGCCCCAACATCATTTAACTTAAAAAGCCTGGCTATTACTTTTTATTTGTTTTTCTTTCATATACTTAAAATAAACTTATCAGGTGTCAGGGAAAAATATTGACATTATATTAGATTCTTAAATAAAATATTAAATTAATTAGTTGGGGATAATAGCTCTATGAGGTAGAATCCTTCTAACCAAGAACCTGCTGTAATTTTCATTTTTCCCAATTTATTATACAGTGGAAACATTCAGAATATTTTATGAGTTTTTGTAAACATATTCACTCATTTCTTAAAATATTTCCTATTATTTAATAAGATTTTTAAGTTTACATATTATATAGGTATTATCTTCTACTCAAACATCTTACTGATTATGATCTGTGTATGTGAAGGATAGTGATTCTTATAGGTTTTAAGTAAAATGTTACCTTACTGAATTTTCTTTTGTTTATAGTATTTTAAAATTGTTATTCTTGGATTTTTAAGGCATATTTCCATATCAGCTTCAACAGAGAAAGTTTTACACATTCTTTTGGCGGTAATTTATCATTAATTTCTTTTTCTTCTATAGCTAGCTTGGCCAATGTTATGAAATAGTAATGATGGTAGTGGGAATTCTTTCTTTTCCCTGTCTTCAGTGAGAATGTCCCCAGTTTTCCTCCATTAAGCTTCCCTTTGAGACCACTATAGGTAATACACAAACATTTTCACATATATATAAAATCAGTTTGACAAAGCATCTATCTATTAATAGTTGTAGTGAGTGCTTATAGCATTAATACATATTGACTTTTCAAAATGATTTTTAGTAACTATGGGGATGAGTATTTGTTTAATTTATAAGTGTAGCAAATCTTAATGGATTTCTATATATCAAATAATTTATATAGATTGGTATTATCTGAACTTCTAAGGTTTTATGGAATTCCTTTTTGAAACTACATAGAACTGATCTTATCTGAGGAGAATTTCTCCTGACAACTTTACTGTCTTTTATGGATACTCAGAGGGATACAATATTTTCTGAGTTCTTACATGGTCAGTTTTTTAGTAGTTTTGATATATAAAAGGTGGCTTGGCTAGATATCTAATTCTTGGTGTACCTTGTCTTTTCTTGAGCAGTTTTGACATATAGATCCCTTGTTTTACTGACACTTTAAGGAAGCATGATACAAACCTGGTTTTGTTTTTGTTATGGTTTCTTTGAAAGTTAGTCTTTTTGTTGGTTATTTGCCTATAGGCCCAGAAGGGTTATTTAATTATTGTTCGTGTACTAAAGTGTAATCATTTTCCTAGAGTATGTTTTGGGTCTGGTTCTTTTGGATGAATCTTCCCTTACAATTGTGTTCTTATAGGGATTCCTTACTGGTGAACTTTAAGTGTTCGTATTTTCTCAGTTGTATGGAAAGATATGTTGATCAGAGTCGTGCTTTTTCACTAAGTAGTGTGCCAACGGAGTGTGCTGCTTGGCTACCTGATCTATATGCAGACATAAGTGGACTTTAGGGATATCTAAAGTTGCAGTGTTCCTGGGCACAACAGAGTTGTAAATTCTAGTCAGGTCAAAGGAAGGAGCATGACGCAGAAGGCCATAGCTCATGACATGTGACGTGTTGTGTTCCTGACACCAGGAGCACTTGAAAACATCCATCTGAGAGAGACCAGGTTTAAGGATAAAAAGCAGATAGAATTAAAAAAAAAAGTTTTTAGCCATACGTCATCTAATATACTTGAATCTACCATTGCTCATATTTTTTAGACAAATTTGGGTTTGTGTTAGTTGTATAGGAGAGAATAATGAGAGAACTTTGCTGAGACAAGATAATCCCTCATATGTATGAAGACAAGAGACTTCTGGAAAGTGTATATACAAATTGACCATTTTCCACATTTTTAAGGCACATCTGTGTTTTTTCTGGTTTATATACAAATTCAGAGGGAGTGGCCAGTGGGGTTCCTTCAACCTTCTGAGTTTTTCAGAAGATCTGGGATGGTCTGTGCCAGGCATTGGCTGGTCCTACGTTAGTGCTTGCATTTATAATTTCTCTCCTTTTGATTACAAAAACATATTGAGCCAGTAAGTTAACTAAGATCAGTGTAAATGATGATTAAAAATCAATTATCTTGTTAATATGATGTTTTCTTTACCTGAAAGGCATCCTTTGTATTTTTAGACCCTAACTCACATCTACATTTTACCATTAGAGGGACCTTAACAAACTTGATGTATACTGTATCTCTTCCTTCTTCATCAAGGCAGTTCTCTTGTGAAATATTCCTTATTTATGTGTCTTGGCAACTGTGAAAAATGTTTTCAAAATGAATTGACATGGAGGTCCAGAGAGAAAATAGAGGATCGTCAAAGTGCTTTTCACAAACTCTACACTTACCCTTCTTTGTCTCATGTCAGAATATGCTACTACTTGAATATTCACGGTTCAACCATATGTAAAGATAAAATAAGGAGAAAAATTAATGACAGCAGGAAGAAGTACTGATAACTGCCACTTTGCTTGAATGAAAGAATTTAGGATCAGTAATGTTTAAATTAATACCAAGGATAAGTGGTAGTAGGCAGAATTTTGTCTCCCCAAACATGTCCACATCCTCCTCCCTGGAACCTGTGCATATGCTATTGGCCAAGGGGAATTACAGGTAGAAGAGGGAATTATACTTGCTAATCAGCTGACTTTAAAATAGAGAGATTGTCCTTCATTATCTAAATAGACACACTATAATAGCAAGGTTCCTAAAGAGAAGGAATGGTGAAGAAAGGGAGTGGGCCAGAGCAGAGATGTAACTATAGAAGAAAAGCACAGAGAAACGCAACAGGGCTGGCTTTGAAGGAGGAGGGGGGACCATGAGCCAAGGAATGTGGCAGCTTTAGAAGCTGGGAAAGACAAGGGAATAGATTCCCCTCTAGAGCCTACAACAAGGAGTACAACCTGCGGACAGCTCGCTCTACACCAGACAGACCAGTGCTGGACTTCTAACCTATAAAATTGTGAGAATTGTGAGATAATAAATTTGTGTTGATTTAAGCTTCTTGACTTGTGATAACAACAATAGTGAACTAAGACAGCTATAAATACTGAATTAATACTGAATAAAACCACCTACTTTAGTAGATGATATTATCTTTTGGATTTAAATTATTTTAATTGTATCCAGAGATGTTTTCTTTATGGAAAGTCATGTTTTTAATCTTTTATTTTACATATCTTTAATCCTAATCATAATACTTTCAAAGTATAAAAGCAATAAAATTATTGCAAATTTTTATTTATTTATAGCTAAAAGCCATATTTTAAGTAAATTCAAATTTTACTTTTTAGCATCTAGCTTTGGATTCAAGTTGTATATATATTATATATATTATATACACACACATATCAATTTATATTATATGAAAAACAGATTTTATTTTTCACAAACATTGCAAAATAGATAAAAATATAGCATCAAACCACACAACTGAGAAAATGAAAAATGCACATTTAAACCTGAAGTAAAAATTTTATTTAGGTCAATCACTAACAATTATGTAACACAACTTATGTAAGGAATTTTAATTATACCATTTGTTCCACTGTATTTTCAAATGTTGCTGAAAGCACTGAGGTGAAAATAACTTGCAAGTGTAAATGCTTTTTCTCACTTATTAGAACGAGACCAAAGAGAGGCAAAGGTATATTTTCCATTACCTAATCTTATCACAGAACTAAGATCTCTAATTAGTGCTATGATAATGTTGAATGTAATAAATATGTCACAAAATTATATGAAATTTAAATAAGGTAGACATTTTACTTTCCATAAAGCTGCACTTTAAAAATATAAATCAAACAAATAAAGGGTAACAAGACTATATTGATAACTCACATTTATGTGATATTCCTTTTTAATGTTAACTAACTGTACACTCATGATGCAGAAGCATTACATAGTTAATATATATTTTGTAATGATATGGTGTAGTGATTAGGGTTACACTCTCTGCAGTCACTCGGCCTTGTGTTAAGCCTGTCTTCTTTACTTTCGAAACCAATATGTCTATGTTCCTATAAAATTTTATTTATAGACACTGAAATTTGATTTTATCTACTGTCCCCAATAGGCATCTTCATCTGTGACACTAATGATACTATTTTGAATATACTGTATCTTTAATGTATTTGTATTCATACAAATTATCTCTAAAACATGATATTTAGTTCTTCCTCTCTAATTAATAAATACAGAATATATAATTAAATTTTCAAAATTAAACATCAAATGAAAGTTGGAAATGATTTTGTACTATGTTTAAATAATTTATAGTAACCAAAGATTTTAAGTCTATTTCCAACATCAAAATCAAGGTAATTAAAGCAAGCATTAAGCAGATAAGATTTAAGATTTTACCAATAGGATAAATAAAATTCTGGGGGGTTAAAACAGGAAAAATAAATAAATATATACTTTTGCAATAATTTCTTGATTGAAAGCAATGAAAATAGGCAGATTCATGTTATATGAATTAAAGACTCATGAAAAAACAAGTTCTTTAAAAAGATTACTTCATCAAATAGACTATACCTTTAGTAGAGATTAGAATAATAGCTATATGATAAACTTGTACATGTATTCTAGAAATAGCTATTGAATATTTAATAAGACAAAGCATTGAGCCAGACTTAGAGGATCCAATGCCACTCTTCTTTTGAATCTAATAATTTAGTAGGGAATAGAGATTAGAAAAATGGTCAGGAGGAGGCACTAGAATTAACATTTTGGATGGAAGGACACATAGGAATGGCAAATAACACAAAAGGGGAAATATATTTTTTTACTGAATATATGTCAGGTTATTAGTTGTTCCTCTTTGAATGTTAGAGGTTTACTACTCAAATTAGTGAATAATTCTGAAATATAGAAAGCCTTATTTTTTGAGGAATGAAGAAATATTCTCAGTAATTAGTATAATGTCACAATTTCTTCCTTTGTGATCTCTGAACTAAGTGGCCAAATACCTCTATATTCTCAAACACTTGATATTCTCTTGATTAAAACTCTAATTGATTAAATTCAAAGCTAATCTTGCCAGAATACTCTGGCATTGCTCAGTCTGATTTGTTCGCTGAAAATGTAACTGACAGTCAAGAATCTGTAAATTTCATTTTTAGTTCACCATTCCTTTGCTTTTTTATTTAGGTGAATACCTATATCATGAACTTGTCCCACATCCAAAATCTTGATCTATTTTTAATGTTATTTGCATACCTGTGAATATGTTTTATTTATATTATTATGCAGAATTATGGAGTTTGGTCTTAGAACTGCATAGCCAATAGAGCTTGACTATAAATTTATGATAGAATGATTTATAACTATGGGGGTGATTAAATGTAATGTTGGGAATTTTACCTATTCTGTTGCAAGTACTCCCTTGCTCCAAAATAATATTTTCATCATCTCTTTAATAAAAATACTAAAATTAAAAATATTCCATTATAAATCTTCAATTTATATTGAATACAATTAGAGTATAATTTTATTTATTTACTAATTATTTTGACATGCGTTAGCTTCCTCAGATATCTAAATCCATAGCAGTGAAACAGTTAAACTCTGATTCCTCATCCAAGGCTCACTTCAAATTAGTTACTTCACTGAGAGTAATCACAGACACCTCATAGAGAAAGCATTGTGGATTCCAGATATCCCGCAACAAGTTAAAGGATCCCTTGGTTTTGTCTTCCTGCTTCCTAACTCAATTTTCAGCATCCTATTTTTTCCTGAAATCTGCAATGAGCTTTTGATTATTCTTGTAGGCTTATTAAAGGAAGTCTAGATTGGATAGTAATGATGGCAGTTGATGTTAGTTTTTCTTCAATACAACCTGGGTTTGCTGTTCACTTGGTGGTGAACATAGATTTGAATGACAAAAGCCTGAAGTTATGGTTTGTATGGACCGGGTAGTGTGGAGGGGATGGCATGGAGTTAGGCGATGTGTTCAGCCCTCCTCGGCATGCAGAGCTGCCCTGTCATGATGAGGCCATCTGTGACCGTTGCACAATGCTCTCTCATGTTCCAGCTCCAGCTGGTAAAGTCTTCTAATGTCCATTTCAGAGAACTGTATTTCTGGCTTTAATCTTAAAGAAAATGCTGGGGTGCCTCATAGGTAGAAACTCCATGGTCCATGGATTGGTGATGGTGGCACGTCAGCAGCAGATGAAAGAAATTTGGGGATAGAGGGAGCTTCCCCTGCAGCTGTCAGCAGCACAGTGCAGAGCACCTACTTAGGAGTTTTGAGCTGCAGACAGGATATTTTAGTTTTTGAAATAACAAAAGACAGTAAATCTTTTAGAGATGGAGCAAAAATAAAGCTATGCTGAATTTCTGAATTTCTTTTTTGTGTGTCTTAAACCTCTTATGGAGACAGTTTAGATTTGGGATTAAACTGATTCAAAATACACTATGGAATACAATAGAAATTAACACTCGAATGTTAAATGAGTGAAACACAACGTAATTTTCTTATAAATACCCAAGTCCATGGATGGGTTATTTATTGATCAATATGAGCACTGCAAATTAGGAAGAAAGGATAAAATCCTTACTCTTTGTAACTATAAATATTTTAATGACAAAATACGGGAAATTAACATTCTCCTTTAAAAGGTAATTTTACATTTCTATTTTATTTTAAGCTATTGTGTGGGCATGGAGGCATAGTCAGCCCAATTTGAATGCTGATACATTTAGTTTGATATTGCCATTTAAATGAATTATAAGTTTGAAGTACAATAAAGATATGGATTAATTTCCCTTCATTTAATATTGACCAAATTATATTAAAACAATGTTTGGTTAAATTATGTTAAAACATTATTTCCAAAAATTTTTATGTGTTCAATTCATAATATGTATTATTCTGAAATTAAATGGGGATTAATTCACCTAATTGTAAGTTTTATTTAAACAATTTTGTATAGATAATGCAAGACTCTATTATAGAAACATAACTTTTTTATTCAAAGAATTTGAATCAATAACCAAGGGAGCAAGACTTATTAATGTGTTCTTACTAGAACTATTTGACTAAGATTTAACCAGGACTTTAGATTTTAATAGCAAATTGTTCCCTGATGTGGGCTTCTTAAAAGTGCAGTAGAGTAAAAATTCTCTTGCAGATCTAAGATAGATTGAGACTGTTAAAATCTCATAAAACTTTGCAAATTTTCTGAAAAGTTAGGGAAATGAGGCCCAAAACAGCACCCATTTCTAGATGTCACATGGATTTTTATTTAACCAATCTTTTCAGTATTTAAATGGTTAGTCAGGAAGGTAGTCAGTTGTAAGGTAACAACTTAAATAGTGGGAACTTTGAAAACTAGCTACTATATCCTCATAGGCCCCAATCTATATGGTCAGAAATGAAAATGGTATAGTATGTTTATAATATTACTTTGACATTATAGTATTTTATATTTCAGAGCGTGACCCTTTATAAACCATACAACACCCTTGTGTGATAGAAAGGTAGTATTATTGTCTCGTTGCAGAGGAAAAAAAATGTTGCACAGATGTTAAGTGACTTGCCATAAGCCATAGTGCATTGCGACTGCCAAGTAGGGACTGGGCGATGGAACCCTTTATTTGATTCTCAGGAATGAGCTCAGAATCGACCAACAATCAAATCAAGAGTGTAGCTATACAACTTTAATATACTCCTTTTTGTGTTTACATTTAAAGGTCATTTTTCCAAGAAGATTTTTATTAGGCAAGGATACTGAAAAGTAAATAAATACAGACAGTATTGTAGCAGACTTGTCATATAATTGTGCAGCTTAAGAATT
>CAUYPO010055605.1:0-10186 GCA_963574435.1 Cheirogaleus major
GTCGATTAATAAAATGTGGTATTTATATATATACCAGGGAGTACTATTCAGCTTTAAGAAACATTTGTGATATAGCATCTCTTGTATATTCCTGGATACAGCTGGAACCCATTCTACTAAGCGAAGTATCTCAAGAATGGAGAAACAAGCACCACATATACTCATCAGCAAATTAACGGATCAACACCTAAGTGGACATGTAGGAATAACATTTGTCGGGTGTCGGGCGGGTGGGAGGGGGGAGGGGGTATATACAAACATAATGAGTGAGATGTGCAACGTTTGGGGGATGGTCACGCTTGAAGCTCTGCCTCGAGGGGGGAGTGAGGGCATGGGCAATATACGTAACCGTAATATTTGAACCCCCATAATATGCTGAAATAAAAAAAAATATTTTTGCCTTGTTATCAAAATTTTAAATTTTGATGTCAAATATATCAATCTTTTCTATTGACACATGTATATATGATAAAACCCATTTTATACTGACAGGGAATGATGATTTTTAAAAAATCAGGAGTTATAGACTCAAATAGGAGAACACAAGTATAAAATGTTCTTGTGATTTTTTTTAAATTGATGGGTTCAAGAGTATTTTTAATGTGTTTTTTTTTGTATGTATTAAATATTATATATAGCCGGGCGCGGTGGCTCACGCCTGTAATCCTAGCACTCTGGGAGGCCGAGGTGGGCGGATCGCTCAAGGTCAGGAGTTTGAAACCAGCCTGAGCAAGAGTGAGACCCCATCTCTACTAAAAATAGAAAGAAATTAATCGGCCAACTAAACATATATAGAAAAAAATAAGCCGGGCATGGTGATGCATGCCTGTAGTCCCAGCTACTAGGGAGGCTGAGGCAGAAGGATCACTCGAGCCCAGGAGTTTGAGGTTGCTGTGAGCGAGGCTGACGCCATGGCACTCTAGCCCAGGGAACAGAGTGAGACTCTGTCTCAAAAAATAAATAAATAAATAAATAAATATTATATCTATATATATGTGTTTGAACTTGTTTTCTTCAAACTCTTGATTACAATTTCAGTTGTCAGCTTTTCAAGTCCCTTCCAATCCTTACTGCCTTCTTTCTGTATCTTTATGTCATCATTAAGGTATGTTTATCCCTGTCTCTACCATGACGTACATTCTTCTCTCTATGCTGCCTTCTGCATAAATCAATAACGTGTTTTATTTGCCCCTAATATTTCCAGAATAAATATTTTCGTCTCACTCCCTGTGATTTATTTTAGCTGTTGATCTTTGAGAGAGGAAGTAAAGAAGCAAAGATAGCGAACTGCAGTGGAAAGATTTTGAACCGAAATCAAGTAAGCTATTGTGTGCCTTATGAGTATTTAACACAGGTGAAAAGATCAAGTCTTTCTACCCCTAGCAGGTTTGCATTTCCATCTATATAAAATGAGTCCTGTCTCTTCTATTTCTGTTTCATCTACTTATTAACTGCCTGGGAACTCCATGTGTGACTTCTGCTCTGCACTGGGTCTCTTAAATCAGTTTCTTTAAGGCGAAATAAATGTTCTCAGATTGTAATTTCTTGAAGGACAAAGGGCACATCTTGTAGTTTTCTTTGTTCAGTATCTGGGACACCGTTATGATGGTGAGGATTTTCTTTGATTCCTACTTCTTCAGAGTAAATAGTGGTTATTAAATCACCAGAAATTTCTCTTCTCCTTCTACTGTAATGTACCCAAATGCCAAGGCTTCTATTTTAGTGGAAAATATTCTGAACAAGCAATTCTTTTAAATCTCACTGCTGTCTTCATGAATTTAATACTGACATAGCATATAAGAATGTCAGAGAAAAGACTATGAACATCAAATAGCTTTATCCAATATTTATTAATCATGTTGTGCTGGGCTTCCCATGGAGTTATTTAGCTATCAAACTGCCCTACAAACAATATTTATACTATTTTAAAATCCAAAGCACGATATGAAAGAAATTTAAACACTCTACTTTTTATGAAGAGCCTTATAAGTAAAATGGTTTTCTATGTCTTTGGATTTGATACCTCTGGGAAAAAAAATTAAAAAGCACATGTTTTCTGCGTGTTCCAACTTATGACTTAACTCAGATATGAAAAACAAATTTCTTATATTTAATAGAAGTAATTTCTATAAATAAAAAATCCAATCTTAGATGGAAGGAAATGTATGCATAATCAATTTCCCTAATGGAACAATAGATTAGAAGGATCCTAAGAAATGTTCTTAGGAGGTTAATCATTTCTTCTCTATTCCACATTTCCCTTTTTTATTTAAAAGAAATTTTCTTCAGCACCCATCCCTGCCTTATCCCATGGTTCATAAAAATGAACAAATTTTTATTATATGAACCAAGCAATCTACCTACATATATTTTCATCAATATTAGAGATATGACCTAGAGCAGTGGTTCTCGAAGTTTAGCATGTATCACAATCACCTACAAGGCTTGTTAAGATACAGATTTCTGATCATCACCTCAGAGGTTCTAATTCAGGAGGTCTGAGGCTGGGTCTGAGAATTTGTATCCTTAGCACATTACCAGGTGATACTGCTCTTAACTGGTACAGGGACCACGCTTTGAGAATCACAGACCTAGAGAAGTTCTGAGCTTGGGCAAGGTTAATAAGATTCCCTATATTAAGAATTTGGAATTGGGGAATATTACCAGTTATCTTTGTGTAATATCTATGAATTTGGAGCTAAATTGACCTCATTGGGTTGTGCATAATTAGAGAAAGTCATTTTGCAGAGTAAGGAATAAATCAGATATTCATCAAGCAAAGTAAAGAGTAGAGAGAATGCAGCTTCAGAAAAGAGAAAAATAGAGAAAGCATTTCTTAGGATAATTTTCTAATTTCTAATTCCAATCATTTGATATGGCTTGATGCAGTTCTTATTGTTGGGTCTCAAAGATAAAGATACTCTTTCGTAACTTTCCAATAAACACCAACTTTTTTTTTTTTTTTGTCATCAGCTATTCTGCAAGGCATGGGATTTCATTTAACAAAATTATTGCTGAATTAAAAAGTATTTTTTCTGAACTAATCTTATATACAAAATAATCGAGTTATACATATATTTAACAGTAACACAGATATAAGCTCTGCTAGTATTTACCACAACTATGGCAGAAAACCGAAGATTTTCATCGATCGCCCTATCTGAAATACAAAATAGCATATGGCATTATAGCGTAGATTTATTTGTTTATAATTTAGAGTCTGTCTTCAAGTCTAGATTGAGATCGGAGAACTTTGTCGTTTGGTTTATACTGTATCCCCCACAATAAATGAATAAATTTTTAGTTTAAATTTTTTTGAGAAATAAAGTGTAGGCTAAGCCTACTAGTTCCTTTCTGTGTTTCACAAGTCCTGACAATTAATCACATTTTTATTTCCTTGGAATTCTAAATGAAATCACCAGATGTCATATAACAGGTCACAGCAGGCCACGATGGCCAGGTCCCAGGGTTTTACAGATAACAATCGCAGAGATTATCCTTGTCGGCAATTACATAGAGAGGAGTCAGTAACACAGGAAAAGCTAAAATGCAGTGGAAAACTATGGCATTAGTAGCTTTTTCTGCATATCTACCAATTGAAACATCTCAGTGACAAACAGCAGCTTTTATTCTCATTTTTGCAGGCCTGTGGGTTGGCTGGGGCAACCTAGCTTTGTGCTGCTTGTCCACATGTGTTTGGGGGCAGTTCTGCTCCATGCGCATTCACTCTGAGGCCTAGGTGAAAGGGGCAGAAGCTAAGTGAAACATGATTTCCTTCTGCTACAGTCAGGAACTTCCCAAGAGGGTGGCAGAAATATGTGATGCCTCCTAAGGCACTCCTTTAATGCTGTTACTTACGGCACATCTCATGGGTCGAAGGAAATGACATGACCATGCTCCACATCTAGGGAACAGAGAAATGTGCTCCCTATGTGGAAATTGGAGGGAATGAAGTTTTGTTGAACAATATTCTAATATATTTCAAGCACCAATGTTGAAACTGCTTAGAAACCAAGGGCAAACACTTTCATCTTTCTCCCATCATCAAGTATGTTGAAGGATTTAACATGTACAAGACTGTATTATCAGTAGTCAGACTTCAGTTGTAGAAATAGATCAACTCCAGTAATTTAGAGGAAATGTAATATGGAGAATTGGTTAGACAAATGTAGGAAGCACATGAAGAGCAAAAAGGAAAAAGGTGGTGTTATCTAGAGAAAGAAAAGGAAAGGGTATGATGCTCAAAGATCAAAGGCTGCTAAAATCATTGAGCTGGATTCCATGAACTTATGCCTGACGCAGATCTACTGGAAATTCTGTTGTAATTGATGTTTGGTCCACCAAAGAAGTTCCAGATTGCAAACCCAGGACTGATGTTGAAAAGGTAGCTGCCTTTGCCAGATTAAGTCCTTCGTCACACCTCCTCTTTGCATCTCTAGCAATTGTCGACAACTACCAAACTGAAGGAGCCTGAAATAGAAAGCTTCTCTCTTCCTCCCACTTTCTGATTTCCTATTCTCCTTCTTAAGGATAAGAACTCATCAAAATGCCAGCTGTCAAAGGAGGTCTGAGAAATAGAACATGCTGACCTCAGGCTTCCTTAAATACATAGCAGTATCAGGAAGGATGAAGTTTAGGGCCTAAGAGCAAATAGGCAAATGATCTATACAAAGACTATCATCTTTTGGCTAGAGGAAAATGGAGGGACTCTGCAGGAGGACTTGAGGAGAGAGAAGTGATGAATATATAGATGATGGGACAGCACCTGTTGGCCATTTGGATTAGGTTTGATATCTGGTAAAAATAAGTGGGCCCAAGCTAGAAGCCGGAAGAACTCCATTCGTGAACTGCTCTGTGAGACCCCAGGAATAGAGCCGTGGTGGTTCAGAGTCAACATGATACTGTGTGTGAAATTTAGCACTTGCAGAGACTTCGAAAGGACTGGGAACGAGTCTCAGGAGAAACTTGGCTCAGTGCCTGGAAAAGAACACGCAGGGTAGAAAAAATTGTACTAGAATAGTCATGACACAAGTAAGATACCACCAACTTTCATATTCTCTACAATAACAGATTGGGAGAACAGGGAGGGATTTGAGAAGGGATGAATGTCTTGCTTAAACCGATGAAGTCTTAAATCCAATGGAGATTAATGTTTAATGTGGCAGTGTTGTTATAGCCTGATGAAATCTGAGACAGTTTATGAAACTACAGACCTTAAGAAATATAATGAAACTAGTTCATCTCATCTAAACTGTATTTGTTGTGACCCACAAAAAGGAAATACATTTTATGGTGGATTACACAGACAGAGAGACACATCCCACACAAAATTTAAAATATGTTTCGTGAAGCAACACTTCCCCTCACTATGTGATGTACTTTGATATTTTCTATTTTATCTATTCTGTACTATTTTATTTCTTAAAAGAATGTTGACTGTGACTAATTTAATTGATTTTATGACCACTAAAAGAGGTATAATAGCCCTCCTTCATGTTGAAAAACTCTGATCATATTTAATTCTCACTTTATAGTTAAGAAAACTGAGGCTTGGTTTGATCAATAACGCTCTACAAATTTCCTAATGTTCCTTATGCATAGAATTGCATCATGTTGTTTTCAGTCCTTAAGTCCTTAAGAAGTGAGGCAATATCTAGTTAAATTGTATTCAATATCACACGGTTTTTCATCTGTTTTTAGTGAATGTTTCACAATGAAACACACTGTTTCATGGGTTTATCTTATCTCCCCCAAAGAAATTGTTAACCCTTTGAGAACAGAGTTAAGTCCAATACTTCTTTTTATCTCCTACAGTAGTAACACAATTCTAAGCAAAGAATTCTAGGACTCAATAAAAACATATTTCATTGAATGATGGAAAAAGAATTACAAAGTTATTAAATTTATGTTTCTCTTGGGGTCAGGTGCAGTGGCTCACGTCTGTAATCCTAGCACTCTGGGAGGCTGAGGCAGGAGGATTGCTTGAGGTCAAGGAGTTCGAGACCAGCCTGAGCAAGAGTGAGGTCCTGTCTCTACTAAAAATAGAAACATTAGCCTGGCATCGTGGTGCATACCAGTTGTCCCAGCTACTTGGGAGGCTGAGGCAGGAGGATCACTTTGAGCCCAGGAGTTTGAAGTTGCAGTGAGTTGTGATGACGCCACTGCCCTCTACCCAGGGTAACAGAGCAAGTTTCTGTCTCAACAAATAAATAAATAAATAAATAATAAATAAATAAAATCATTTATGTTTCTCTGAGTGATAGCTAACAGGATTGTGTCACCATTCCAAAAATAAAATATAAATCACAGGATTTTCTCACTAAGATGGAAAACCTGACATATCATTTCTCTGTTCAATATAAACTATTGGCATGGTAACTCAAAATATTCTGGGTTTGGAGTCCATTACTGTTAACAAAAAGCTTTTTTAAATTTATAAGGACAGAGTTTGAAATAGACAAGCCTTCAGACTATATGACTAGCTCACAATTTTCTCAAATCTGTAGAGTGCTGCTATACCTGAACAGCCTAATACTTACCCAAGATTCGTGTCCTGCTAAAGTGTTTGGATTTCATGAAGAAAACAAACAGGTAGGCTGATTTTATATGAAAAAGGAAGAAAACAATCTCCACGGAGACTTTCAATTCTTCCTTTCTATCAAATAGAATTTTTATGGCTTTGGCATAAACCCTTGAAAAGCTGGAATTTTAATAGAAATGCCAATGTAGTTTTAAATATAGCACCCCTGGGCTATGCTTGCATTACAATAAAATTCAATGTCCCTCCTAGCAACTGACTATTGGAAATATTGATGGTGGGGTTCCATTCAATGTTTAGCTATTCGGCAATCTTTTGATAGGAAATATATTTGTCACCATTTACATTTGCCAAGTACTGAATAATTTTAAAAATCACTATAATCAATTTAAGCCTATGTATTTAAAACCACTACTTATGCAAGTCTAAATTTTCAGGTGCATAAATATGGTGAAATATATATTTAAGCATGAAGTGTAACACTACATATGCTGTCAGAATGATGCAGTAAAAAGAATACCACACTCTGAGAAAGAAAACCTGATTTTAAGAACTAAATTTGGCATTTAGTATCTGTGAAATATTAGTAGATCACGTATCAATTTAGGTCTCAGTATTCTGATAGGAAAACAGGAAAAATGACATTCTTAAATGGCTACTATGAAAGTCAAGTGAGACATAAAGCGAAAATGTAAAGCATATCTTTTTATATACATTCTGATTTAAAAATATATAATTATTGTAAACAAATATATGATATTGTAAAAGGTAGGAAATCTTACAGATTATAAGGATCACAAATAACCTCAATATAAGAAAAACATCAGGTTTGTTTTTCCATAATATTCTATACATTTTGCTATTTCATTCTTTATATATTTAAATTACATCTCCAGTAATTCTTAAATTTAAAAATTTTGTTCTTTTGTTATTAGCATAAACGCCTTTGTAAACAAGTATTGGGTGTTTATATGTATGTGTGTATGTGCATAAATATGTGTATATATACACATACACAATTATTTCTTCACAAAAAAATATTTGAAGTGGATTTATTATGTTGCAATGGCGAATATATGCTATTAATTAAAATTTAGAATCATTTAATTTTTTAAGGTAATTCACTAACCAAATGTCATCAATATTAAGCTAACATATGGCTTAACTCTTTTCAATATTTGACCATTTTTTTCTATATTGTCTAACTTCTGAAACTAGACTGTTATACTATTTGCCAAAAATAAATAAATAAATAAACAAACCTGTTATCTAAATTATTGTGTTAACATTTTTAGCAATTTTAGAAAGGAACTGAAATATGTTTGGAATTTTAATTTGAAAACCAGCTTATACCTTTTTAAAAGACAAATATATACCAATTTTTAGTTTCTGTCTAAAAACCATATTTAATTAAAAATAATTTTTCCCTGAATCACAGAAACCTGTAGTTATTGAAACTTTCTAAATTTCAGAAGAAAATTTTACCAGAAATACTATTTAACTTTTCTGAATCATGTACCTGCAGCGTTTAAGGTGACTTTTTGTGGCTAGGGCATTCCAATTCATAGCTTAAACTAATAGAAGTGCACACAAAAATGAATTTCCCAGTAACATATATTTAATCTAGAAAGCATTTAAGAGTTAAAGTTTATTCATTTTATAGTAACATTGTATAAAAATCTACCTTTACAAAAATTAGTTACTTTTTTAAGTGAGATTTTATAAAAAGTAGATTTAAAATGTATTTATTCTCTTGAAAGTCTATGGAAGATACCTCATTTTTCATTTGTGTAAAAGGATATTTATAGAACACAACTATTTGGACAGCAATCACAGAATACTTGAAAATTAAGCTCATTACCTTAAAGCATCAGATTTTGTGACAGTCTGTGTGGGCTGGATATATCCATTCAATAATGATAATGTGCCTAGCTTGAGTATACTAACTGTAATTCCATTGTATGCTCAATGTTTAATACTACAAAATGAAACTAAGACTCACATAAGACTACTGTGGGAATCAGTCAATTATCTGTTCATACTTAGCTAAGCAGTAATTGACAGTCTACTAATTAGTGAATTGTCTCAATTGGTTAATGTAGATGATTTCTTGCCATACACTGTGGTGTTTCTAACTCTGACAACTGGTCTCTCAAATATGCATTATTAGTCCAAAAAAATACTGGAAATGGGGTGAGTGGACAAACTTAAATGAGTATTGTCTGTCATTCACTATTAATATCATTATTGAAATAATAGCTCAAAACTTTGTTCTGCTTGATGACATTTAGGGGTTTTTTTTGGTACATAAAATGACATACTGATTAAATCTTAGCAGTATGACACTATTGCTTGAATAGTGTAACTGGGACACATAAATATATATTAGTTCATAAGGGATTTCATTAAAATGAGCATTGGGTAGTTCCTTACCAGTTTTTGGCACTCTCTAACTGGAAAAAAACAAAAACCTAAAGACTTCAAAGCATTCAGTTGCCTTATGAATTGAACTTTAAAGCAACTCAGGACCAACATGTCTCACTGCCAAGTTATATTTAGTCTTTTTGGGGTGAATAGTTTCATCTTTTTAGATAAATGAAATCATAAGAGTTTAAAATTGCTCCTGCCTTGTGTAAAATATGAATAATAATACTTATAACCTGACTCTTTCAGAGAGAGATAATGAGGAGGATTTATGAGGTGCTTTCAAAGAGCTCTGAGTTTCTTGGAACAAAAGCCTCACATATCTCATTTTTGGTAACATAAAAATAGTTGGGCATCACTTGTGGCATAAAAGATGTGTTGGTGTTACAGTGCATATTAAACTCTAAGTACTTCTGATCTGATCTGAGGGTTTTGTATATCTTTTTTTATCCTAAGAATTCCAAATCATTTTATAAATATTTCCAGTCACTGTACTCTGATGAACTATAAGTCACCATTTCATAGACAAATGTATGTTACAATGGGGTTTTGTTGTTGTTGTTTTTGGCAGTAACAATAAATAAACCTGGCTAAAATTGTCTTAAATAATAAAAGGCATTTTTCATTTACATAACCAGAAGATTTAATATAGTATTGTCTTCAGATAATGCTTGATTTAGAGACCCAATGATATTCCCAAGGAAGAGGCTTCTTCTGACATTACACTTTGCCTTTCATTCTATTGGCATCATCCTAAGGCTTTCTCCCTTCATGATACGAAAATGGATGCTAGCAGCTCACAGGCCCACATGTTTCCTTCTTATACCTTAGCCTCAAAAATCCTTGAAAAACTACAGAAATTCAATTCAACTCTCCAGACCAAACACTGTGGTGAATAGAATGTACTGATTGGCTTAGCCTAGGTCACATGTTCTACCATGGCACTGTGGATATAGTCAGTTTGGAACAACATACATTCCCAAGTTGCGAAGGGAAGGGACCTGTTGGGAAGGCTGAGTTCAACTTTTGAAGTGAAATATACATATAAATAGATGTCTATGTAAATCTAGCTTCAATCAGAACAAATTAGTTATTTTATTTTACTAAAAATTGTCAGTATAAATGATATGGCCTGAGCTTGTTTGCATATAAGCATCAAAGTATTAATAGCTTATGTTCTATTTGCCCTCAAAATTGTATTTCAGTAATGGCAAACCACCTTCT